>JAIFZK010000065.1:942500-947500 GCA_027481765.1 Tenualosa thibaudeaui
CACACACACACACACACACAGCCTAGAGAAACGTATTCTCACTCACTTCAGCACTCAGCGTGTGTGTGTGTGTGTGTGTGTCCTGCCTTAATGCTTGAACAATACACACACACCCACCTTAGGAATGTGAGCCCCCCTATCTGCCCTGTCCTGCCATATCACCATGGTTACCCTTACAGGCTTTGTCCAGTGGACTGTCTCTGTCTCTCCTGCACAATCACTGTCATATGACACGCCTCTCTCCGTCTCTCTCTCTAACACACACACACACACACACACACACACACACATTCCTAGGCTAATTCAAACAAATCTTTCTTGTGGTTAATATCCTGGCTGATCTCCCAGGGCTGGAGGAATTCATACAGTCATACTGCATGACTCAATTTACCTGCGCACACGCTACACGCTACACACACACACACACACACACACACACACACACACACACACACACACACACACACACACACACACTCAGAGTTATTCTCTGTCTGTCTCTTTCTCACTTAGTCTCTCATATTGCTGTAAGGTTGTTCAGCACTCTCACCAACATGCACCACTCCCACTGTGTGACTCACTGCAGGTAACACCACTCCCACTGTGTGACTCACTGCAAGTAACACCACTCCCACTGTGTGACTCACTGCAAGTAACACCACTCCCACTGTGTGACTCACTGCAAGTAACACCACTCCCACTGTGTGACTCAGTACAAGTAACACCACTCCCACTGTGTGACTCACTGCAGGTAACACCACTCCCACTGTGTGACTCAGTACAGGTAACACCACTCCCTCTGTCTGTGGCTGTCTCTCAAATCATGCACTTCTATGAGTGCACTGGAATGTAGTGCCCAGGGTCCCAAATTGATCACTTCTTTTTAACAGTGGAGGTGACGGATAGAACCACCGCTTACATCACTAACTCAAACAAATAAGTCACATGATTTTACTACCTCTACTGTTTAGATTTAAAAGCTGTTACTGCAAACTCCCACCATCTTCTCAGAGTTGGCCTCCATTAATCAAGTTTGAATCTCCAGTCAATGGCCCCACCTCTTCCACTGCGTAGGTAAGATGGTGTTTGAGCATAGTGCTCCAAGTGTGCAAGTGCCAGTCATGCCTTGCTGAAGCAGCAGGTGACTGCATTCTGAGGTTAGGTTTCACACAAAGCTTATTCAGGCTTGTACAGTTTAATCTATGAGGCTGTGGATAAGCGTTTCAGTCAAAGGTAGATGTGGACGGTGCTTTTTAAACAGGTCAGCAAGACCTCTTGGTTCTTATGTTCTGAAAGCAGAGATTTCACTTCTCCGGCAAGTTCTCAGTTTGGTAACACATAGATGCCAGATTCACAGCCAGTACGCACACACACACACAAACACACACACAGAGTCATCAGGCAGACTCATGAGACATTTATCTCTCTCTCTCAGTTACTCTCTCTCTCTCTTTCTCTCACACTTATACACTCTCTCTCTCTCTCTCATTTACTCACTCACACATGTGCCAAAGTGCTCGACTGGAGTAATTCATATGGACCAGATAGAGTCTCTTAGGCTCTATAATGTGTGATAAAAGATGTTGTGTGTGTGTGTGTGTGTATGTATGTGTATGGGAGGGAGTGCGTATGCGTCAGTAATATGCCATTGGGGGGAGGGAGTCTGTCACTTGTGTGTGTGTGTGTGTGTCTTAATGGTATGATGTTGTGGGTGCACAGGGTTGTTTTTTTCTGTTTCCATGGTGATGAGAGTCTGTCAACACAGTGATGCTGATGCAGACTAGTCTGTCAATATGAGGAGTGATACCAGGCAGAACAAACTGCCACACACACAGACACACACACACACACACACAGAATCATACACACACCTCTGCACACCCAACACTGGCTCAGTAGTAAATCCACACAAACATACACAAACACCCCCTCCCTCCACACACACACACACACACACATAGAGCCACCCCAATGCCACTGACTATCTCGACTAGACTAGATCTAAGTCTGACCCCAACACTAGTGACCAGAGTCTGTGACCTGAAAAAGAATAACTAACTAATAACTAACCCTGGATGTTACAGTGTTTAACAACTACAGCCCCATATCCAATCTACCATTCATTGGGAAGATCATTAAAAAATAGTCTTCAATCAATTAAATGCCTTCTTGACAAGTTTCAAAACATCTGCACTGGTGTTATTAGACCTCAGTGCTGCTTTTGATCATAACATATTACTACATCGACTTGAGCACTGGGTTGGGTTCACTGGTCTAGTTATCAACTGGTTAAAATCATACTTACAAAACAGAAGCTTCTTTGTTGCCATGGGCAGCTATACTTCAACAAATTAACAACTGGATGTCACACAATTTCTTTGAGCGTAAGACAGAATGTAACTAATTATATTTGGGGGAAAAGGAGGAAAGGGGTCGTCATCAACAATGATCAAAACTTCAACAGTCACATGAAAGCAACCACTAAGTCAGCATTTTGTCCCCTATCACATTTCAAAATTAAGAGCTCTAATGTCTAATGTCAGATGAACTTATCCATGCCTTTATGTCTGGTAGGGTTGATTACTGCAATAGTCTGTTCACAGGTTTTCATAAAAAGACCATCAAACATCTTCAACTGGTCCAAAGAACATAAATTACTGGGGTTCTTCCAAGAACATAAATTACTGACCACAGTACTCCAGTTCTAAAGCCCCTGCATTACTGACCACAGTACTCCAGTTCTAAAGCCCCTGCATTACTGACCACAGTACTCCAGTTCTAAAGCCCCTGCATTACTGACCACAGTACTCCAGTTCTAAAGCCCCTGCATTACTGACCACAGTACTCCAGTTCTAAAGCCCCTGCATTACTGACCACAGTACTCCAGTTCTAAAGCCCCTGCATTACTGACCACAGTACTCCAGTTCTAAAGCCCCTGCATTACTGACCACAGTACTCCAGTTCTAAAGCCCCTGCATTACTGACCACAGTACTCAAGTTCTAAAGCCCCTGCATTGGCTCCCTGTAAGTTACAGAATTTACTTTGTTACATTGCACTGCACATTACACATTACACTGCTTGTGTTTAAATCAGTAAATAGGACAGGACCTAATTACCTATCTGACATGTTTCACCACTTAGGTCTGCTGGTAAAACCGGCTGTCAAAACAAAGTGTGGTGAAGCAGCTTTCAGCTTCAGCTTTGGAACCAACTTCCTTCCTGGCAGCTTCAAACCAAGACCAAACTGTTGTTTTCTCTTTGAGTTTTCTCTTTCTCCTAATGATTCAATTCAATTCAGTTTTATTTATACACGCCTTTTACAACAGTATTGTCTCGTGGCACTTCACAGAAGGAGCACCCAAGAACAACAGGGACAAGGAAAAACTCCCTTATGTTCAGTTAATCTAGGAAGAAACCTTGGGCAGATCCACGACTCAAGTGGCTAACCCAACTGCCAGGGGTCATGGAGAAAAATTACAATCAGTGGTAACCATGACTACAAGTTGCCAATGGTTTTACACTTTACATTACATGGTAGTCAGTCTATAGGTGGTTATCAGGAATTATGGCTGGACAATGTAGCAGCGGCCAGACATAGTGTCAGACTCAAAGAAGTGAGATGGGTCATGGGGGTAACAGTAAGGGTCCATTTGACAGCGCCATTGTGAGGGGGGGTCAATCACAAAGCTTCAAGGAAGGGGAGACAGGCCTAGCATGGGCATCCAGGAAGGGCCTCTATGATGGAGAGTTGGTCCTGACATGGGCCTCCCTTAGTGTTGGTTGTACTCCACTCAGGAGGGGAGGGTGAGAGGAGTCCGCCGGAATGAGCAGGGATGACACACATAAACACACACACAAATACACATACACACACATACATACATACACACACACACATATATATATATATATATATATATATATATATATAAAGAGAGAGAGAGAGAGCTGAAAGAGAGAGAGAGAGAGTTGTACGGCATGACACATGAAGGTTGTGTGGCATCACTAGGCTATAGCAGCATAACTAAGGTATGATGCATGGCAACCCAGCACCACTGCAGGGATGGTCAGTGGCCGCCATGCCTCACAACTGGGGGCACAGCAGAGGCCGTCCCTCCCAAAAGACCCATGAGAACATTCAGTTATCTTACTTTTTATACTCTGTACCCTTTTAACTCTTAAGTGAATCATTTGATGCCTTTATTCATTTGATTGTGTGCTTTTACTTTCTGTCATCTACTGTACTTTGCTTTTATTTTTGTCTCATTGAAATTCCTTGTGTGTGAAATGCCTGTGTAACCTATGTGTGTGTGTGTGCGTGTGTGTGTGTGTGCGTGTGTGTGTGTGAAATGTGCTCTAGAAATAAACTTGCCTTGCCATTCGACCCCGACACTAGTGACCTGAGACGTGAGTGTGACCCCAGCAGTCCTTTAACCTGTGTGTGTGTGTGTGCGTGTGTGTGTGTGTGCGTGTGTGTGTGTAGTGACCAGACTCCTGAGTACTCACAGGCTGATAACAAGAGCAGAGATCATAGTGAATCAGTGAACTGTGTTGTTTCTGCTTTCTCTGTCTTGTCTTGAACTTGAAACTAAAAACCTTCAGTCTTGACTTGGTCTCAGCCCACAGTAGGTGGAGAAGGACTTTGGGGGTTTTGTATTGTATTTTTTGGATGTTAATATTCACTAAATATTCAGAATTACAAATCAACTCACACATAGATCACAGAGTGAAACAGCCTGCATCATATTGACATCCAATCAGTGCAGAGGCATCCACCTGTGCCAATCAATAGAGTGGGAAGGACAGTCAGTCATGACCAAGCCTACATCTTGAGATTTGGGTCTGGATATCCAGGCTATTATTAAAAAGAGAATATATGGATAGCAAACATTGGTGTTTGTGTAAGAGAGGCATGTGTGAGATGTGTGGTTGTGTGTGTGTGTGTGTGTGTGTGTGTGTGTGTGTGTGTGTGCATGTGTGTGTGTGTGTAAGAGAGAGA
>JAIFZK010000065.1:972500-977798 GCA_027481765.1 Tenualosa thibaudeaui
ACAAGCTAAAACATCCTTTCACACACACCTAAAACCCAATAGACGTGAATCATGAGAAAAACTACTTTCACTTTTTAGATAGATGATGATGGATGGGTGGATGGATGGATGGATGGAGAGATGGATGGGTGGATGGGTGGAGAGATAGATGGGTGGATGGATGGAGAGATGGATGGGTGGATGGATGGAGAGATAGATGGGTGGATGGATGGAGAGATAGATGGGTGGATGGAATGATGGGTGGAGAGATCAGACAGGGAGGGCAGGTGGACAGGGCAAACAGGTCTTGTGTGAGTGTGTGTGCGTGCGTGTGTGTGTGTGTGTCTATGTACGTGTGTGTGTGTGTGTGTGTGTGTGTGTGTGTGTGTGTGTCTATGTACGTGTGTGTGTGTGTGTGTGTGTGTGTGTGTGTCTATGTACGTGTGTGTGTGTGTCTATGTGTGTGTGTGTATGTGTGTCTGTGTGTGTGAGTGTGTATGTATGTATGTGTGTGTGTGTGTGTGTGTGTGAGTGTGTGTGTGTGTATGTGTGTCTGTGTGTGTGAGTGTGTATGTGTATGTGTGTATGTGTGTGTGTGTGTGTGTGTGTGTGTGTAGAATGGGAGCAGTTGGCAGAGACACTCCTGTGGTTTATCACTGTGTCTGCTGGTCTTGTTGTTTTTACTTTATTTCGGGCACCTCTGCAGATCAATATTAATGTACTAATGTACTAATGTATTAATGTACTAATGTACTAATGTACTACTCCCAGTCTCTCCCTCTCCCTCTCTGACTCTCTCTCTCTCCCTCTCCCTCTCCCTCTCCCTCTCTGACTCTCTCTCTCTCCCTCTCCCTCTCTGACTCTCTCTCTCGCTCTCCCTCTCTGACTCTCTCTCTCTCCCTCTCCCTCTCTGACTCTCTCTCTCTCCCTCTCCCTCTCCCTCTCCCTCTCTGACTCTCTCTCTCTCCCTCTCCCTCTCCCTCTCTGACTCTCTCTCTCTCCCTCTCCCTCTCTGACTCTCTCTCTCCCTCTCCCTCTCTGACTCTCTCTCTCTCCCTCTCCCTCTCCCTCTCTGACTCTCTCTCTCTCCCTCTCCCTCTCTGACTCTCTCTCTCTCCCTCTCCCTCTCCCTCTGACTCTCTCTCTCTCCCTCTCCCTCTCCCTCTCTGACTCTCTCTCTCTCCCTCTCCTCTCTCCTCTCTGAGTGTCTCTCTCTCCCTCTCCCTCTCTGACTCTCTCTCTCTCCCTCTCCCTCTCTGACTCTCTCTCTCTCCCTCTCACTCTCACTCTCTCTCTCTCTCTCTCTCGCTATCTCTCTCACTCTCTCTCTCCCTCTCCCTCTCTGACTCTCTCTCTCTCCCTCTCCCTCTCCCTCTCTGACTCTCTCTCTCTCCCTCTCTGACTCTCTCTCTCTCCCTCTCCCTCTCTGACTCTCTCTCTCTCCATCTCCCTCTCTGACTCTCTCTCTCCCCCTCTCCCTCTCTGACTCTTTCTCTTTTGCTTCTTCTTTCACTCTCTCCCTCTGCCTCCCCTTTCTCTTTCTCTTTCTCTCTATCTTCTTTTGGTCTCTCTCTCTCCCCCTGTTTTGCCCTCTCCCTCTTTCTCCCTCTTTCTCCCTCTCTCCTCTCTCTCCTTTCACCCCCAACTCTCTCTCTCTCTCTCTCCCCGTTCTCTCTCTCTGTCTCTCTATCTCTTACGCACGCTCTCTCTCTCTTGCTCTCTCACCCTCTCTCCCCCTCTATCTCATTTCTCCCTCTTTCTCTCTCTCTCTTTCCCCGTTCTCTCTCTCTCTCCCCATCTCCTTTTGTTCTCTCTCTCTGTTTCCTCATTCTCTCCCTCTCTCTCTCTCTCTCTCCCCCATCTCCTTTTGTTCTCTCTCTCTCCCTCCCTCTCTATCTCCTTTTGCTATATCTCTCTCTCTCTGTCTCCCCATTCTCTCCCTCTCTCTCTCTCTCTCTCCCCCATCTCCTTTTGTTCTCTCTCTCTCCCTCCCTCTCTATCTCCTTTTGCTATCTCTCTCTCTCTCTGTCTCCCCATTCTCTCCCTCTCTCTCTCTCTCCTTCTCTATCTCCTTTTGCTCTCTCTCCCTCCCTCTCTATCTCCTTTTGCTCTCTCTTTGTCTTTTGCTCTCTTGACAACCATGACTTCTTCACTCAGCCCCTTTGATTGCCAAGGTTGCCACTCTGACTCTGCTTCATATCTCTGATGTTATGGTTCCTTAACACTAAAGAGATAGTCCTCAGATGTTATGGTTCCTCAGATGTTATGGTTCCTCAGATGTTATGGTTCCTTAACACTAAAGAGATAGTCCTCAGATGTTATGGTTCCTCAGATGGTATGGTTCCTTAACACTAAAGAGATAGTCCTCAGATGTTATGGTTCCTTAACACTAAAGAGATAGTCCTCAGATGTTATGGTTCCTTAACACTAAAGAGATAGTCCTCAGATGTTATGGTTCCTTAACTAAAGACTAAAGAGTCCTAGTCCTCAGATGTTATGGTTCCTTAACACTAAAGAGATAGTCCTCAGATGTTATGGTTCCTTAACACTAAAGAGATAGTCCTCAGATGTTATGGTTCCTCAGATGGTATGGTTCCTTAACACTAAAGAGATAGTCCTCAGATGTTATGGTTCCTTAACACTAAAGAGATAGTCCTCAGATGTTATGGTTCCTCAGATGGTATGGTTCCTTAACACTAAAGAGATAGTCCTCAGATGTTATGGTTCCTCAGATGTTATGGTTCCTTAACACTAAAGAGATAGTCCTCAGATGTTATGGTTCCTCAGATGTTATGGTTCCTTAACACTAAAGAGATAGTCCTCAGATGTTCTTGTCAGTCTCAGTGCAAGCTGATTTAGAGGACTCTCTCAGGGTTCAGATCCTGGTTTTTATTGCATTCAAATGAAGCATGTATGTGGGTATGTGGGAGGTGCATCCAGACTTTGAGACTCTCTGTTGTCTACTAATAGCCTATGAGGATCTGTCCTACATGCTCTGGTGGTGTTTCAGATCAGTCAACAGAGCTCTGCATGCAGGGCTTCCATAGGATGCTTGTCTCATCTAGTGTAGCTGTGCTCACTCTCTCCTCTCTCTCTCTCTCTCTTTCTTTAGCTCTCTGTCTCACTCCCTCTTTTGCTCATCTTTTTCTCTCTGTCTCTCTGTCCATATCTCCTTCTCTCTCTCTCTCTCTCTTTATCTCTCTGTCTCTCTCACACACACACACACACTCAGAGAGAAAAAAGCCAGACGTAAGCACACACCCACACACACACACACAAAAATATTCACACTCGGTCACGTACGCACACACACACACACACACACACACACACACACACACACACACCACATACGTACACTCCACCAGTTGTGCTGTTCACTCAGCCAGAAACTGGGTCATCGTAATGAAAATTAATAAGGGGTTCAGAGTTCAGAAATATCCCACCCTCATTACCAGGCAACACAGACCTTCAGCACTGGGCATGCCACTGTCACAGCTCAGTTATGCAGCAAAACAAACAGACTTTTAGATTAACTTTCGCATACTGATGATGTTTTGACAAAGTAACCATTTGAACCACTGTTGTGGTCACGTGACCTTCACATTCCAGCAGACGAAAAGGCGTAAGGGGAGAAAAGATGGAGGACCTTTGACCCTTGAGCACGCTACACTCTACACTCTATTTAACCTATTTATTGAGCATAGCCATTTATCTACGTTTTGAGACCATAGGTAGGCAGGTCTATTTGGTGAATCCAATCCATATATGTGTCTCTTTCTCCATGCTGTGCCCTCTTAGTCATTTCACTTGCTCAGCTCCCTGAAAGCGAGAGGAGAGACAGTATGACACTCTGGGAGGTGGAGAGGAGAGACAGTATGACACTCTGGGAGGTGGAGAGGAGAGACAGTATGACACTCTGGGAGGTGGAGAGGAGAGACAGTATGACACTCTGGGAGGTGGAGAGGAGAGACAGTATGACACTCTGGGAGGTGGAGAGGAGAGACAGTATGACACTCTGGGAAGTGGAGAGGAGAGACAGTATGACACTCTGGGAGGTGGAGAGGAGAGAGAGTATGACACTCTGGGAAGTGGAGAGGAGAGACAGTATGACACTCTGGGAGGTGGAGAGGAGAGACAGTATGACACTCTGGGAGGTGACAGGCTGTGATGCTCATGCCAATAAAGCTTTATTGAACTGAACTAAATTTTAGAGTGTGTGTGTGGGGGGGGGGGGTGGATGTGTGTGTGTGTGTGTGTGTGTGTGTGTGTGGGGCGTGGATGTGTGTGTGTGTGTGTGTGTGTGTGTGTGTGTGTGTGGGGTGTGGATGTGTGTGTGTGTGTGGGGGGGGGGGGGTGTGGATGTGTGTGTGTCTGTGTGTGTGTGTGTGTGTGTATGTGTGTGTGTGTGTGTTTGCACGTACTCTGTATGTACTGAATGTACTCTGTGTGTCTCCCCAGCTGAAGAACTCTCTGAAGCCGGAGGTTTGTTTGGATCAAGGCCCTGACCAGGATAACGTTCCCATACTCTACCTGTGTCATGGCATGACCCCACAGGTAGGGGAGTGTGTGTGTGTGTGTGTGTGTATTGGCCCATCACTCTGAGGTCATAGAATAACAAAGTGAGCTACACTACTCTACACTACACTACTCTACTCTACACTACACTACTCTACACTACTCTACTCTACACTACACTACACTACACTACTCTACACTACTCTACTCTACACTACACTACACTACACTACACTACACTACACTACACTACACTACACTACTCTACACTACTCTACACTACACTACACTACACTACTCTACACTACTCTACTCTACACTACACTACACTACACTACACTACTCTACACTACACTACACTACACTACACTACACTACTCTACACTACACTACACTACACTACACTACACTACACTACACTACTCTACACTACACTACACTACACTACTCTACACTACACTACACTACTCTACACTACACTACACTACTCTACACTTACACTACACTACACTACTCTACACTACTCTACACTACACTACTCTACACTACACTTACACTACACTACACTAACACTACACTCCACTACACTACACTACACTCTACACTACTCTACTCTACACTACTCTACACTACACTACACTACTCTACACTACACTACTCTACTCTACTCTACACTACACTACACTACACTACTCTACACTACACTACTCTACTCTACACTACACTACTCTACACTACACTACTCTACACTACACTACTCTACACTACTCTACACTACACTACACACTACACTACTACTCT
>JAIFZK010000072.1:10000-92500 GCA_027481765.1 Tenualosa thibaudeaui
TTATTGTTACCCCCATGACCCATCTCACTCTTTTGAGTTTGACACTATGTGTGGCCACTACTACACTGTCCAGCCATAATTTCTGATAACCACCTATGGACTAACTACAAAGTTATGTAAAATGGGATAATGCTCTGGAACTATTATGACCCTTAGCTAAAATGACAGACAACTTCTAGTCTATCATGGTTACTACTGGTTGTAATTTTTCTCCATGACCCCTGGCAGTTGGGTTATCCCCCTGAGTCGTGGATCTGCCCAAGGTTTCTTCCCAGACTAACTGAACATAAGGGAGTTTTTACTCGCCCCTGTTGCTCTTGGGTGCTCATTCTATGAAGCACCACGAGACAATTCTATTGTAAAAGGCTCTGTATAAATAAAACTTAATTGAACTGAATTCACACATACACACACAATTATACACACACATCAAAGATGTACGCACCTCATAAATTTCAGAAAACAGGTTTACATATAGTACATATAGAAGAGTATCACACATATAGTTTAGCTTACCCACTTAAAGCCTAGCATTTTTATGCTGATCTAAATGTTAATGTACTGAAATTTTTATATTTAAATATTTATAATACCTGCCTTCGTGTCATTGTCATGGTTTCCTCTAAGCCATGACAGTGTGTGTGTGTGTATGTCTGCTTGTGTGTCATGCCTTGAGTTCTTAAATTTGTGTGTGTGCTTGTGTTTTTGAAAAATGTTAAATAACATTTAAGATCTTGAACTTTGAGCTACTAACTATGTGAGTGAAAATTGCTTTACATCATACACACCTTAGTATATAACCAAAATATGCTTTATGAGTGATCACAAGTTATATGCTTGTTTTATCGTAACACTATGCTGTAAGAATGTAGACTATTGTAGACCACAACACACACAAGCATATCATGCTATAACTGTTTTATGAACTGTTTGTGAACAGTCCTAAACACATCTAGTAAATAAACCGCAAAAAATGAAAGAACACACACACACACACACACACTCATCCAATCATACCTTATCTATAACTGTAATTCCGATAACAATCCCCAACACAGTTAGTGATTAAACAGTAAAAACTTACACCTCAGCAAACGTGGCCGTGCTCTGTCGACTGAAGAAGGGTCAGTTCTGTAAGAAAAACAAACTGTCACACATAGAAGCCATTTCATGATGGAGTGTTGTCAGTTGTTCTTTTGAACACAACTCTACATCTCAAGGTTATGTCTCTGTTGTTTATAGAACCATTTTTCCTAATTATTTTCTTTCGATCATTTCACACAAGGATGTAGATTATACATCTCACTGTCTGTCTGTTCACCTCCCTGTCTGTCTGTCTGTCTGAGTGACTGACCTCCCATCTATTACAATTTTTGCCAATCATTTTTTACACTTGTCTCAATGTTTACTTTTGCAAAACTCTTAAAACTTTCACAACAACCATAGGTTAAAGGAGCTTTTACACTGCTTTAGGACAAATGCATTTAATCACCAATTCATCTGAAATTTATGAATACTTCTCCCAGTCAATGTTCACTTCCAACAAAATGATGTACAACTACAGCAAGTTTTGCAGACATTTAGATAATCTTTTCAAAACAGTTAACTGTGAAGTCAAAACATAAAAGACATAACATACACTATTCAATCAATCTACATTCAACTCTATTCACATATTTGTCCTCTTCATGCTATTGTAGGCCTTTGTGTATTGTGTTCTGTTGTGGGACATTGGAACCTTAAGTGATGTAATACCCATGTAATGACTTTGTAAAGCCAACTGATGTTTTTGCAGTGCAATATGCAGGACCAGGAGAAGAGGTAACATGGTGCACTAGTGTACATATTGTATTTCTGTTCATTTCTGTTCCAAAATAAACTACACTGTCAGACCACTGAAATGGCATTCTGCCATGCTCTTTAATTGGCACTTTAATGCCAAGAAAATGTGTGAACATTTTACTACTATACTGGTTTAAATAACAGAGCCATCATTACATTAACCACATCATAAAATGAGCTAACAAGTCAACAAGTCACACACAAATTCTCTTGATACAAAGGATTCTCGCAGTGGTACTTCCCATGTCTTATGTATTACAGTAAGTAGTACAGCAGTATGCCTTTAGGAAACAGCCACTGTTCTTGTAACTTACATCTGCAGATTCCCTCAGTTTACACAGATAGAGAAATATTAAGTCAGTCGCTGTATATGCAATTTTCATCTATTGCCAGAGGTCCACCAATACATAAAAATGTCAAATAGTTTGGTATTGCAATATTCACTCAAAATGTATATAATACATAATGCACATAACATGAGAAAAGTTATATTTTATGCATTTTGTTTCAAGTTGTTTCTGTTTTTGTGTTCATGGCAGATTGACCGCTATTGTTGTCGTGCTGAGTGACAGCCTGTGCTGTAGTTATGGTGGCATTAGTAATTTTATGTAGACTTTTGTATGAAGTAGGAAGACTTTTGGTGGCTGTAGTACATTTTCCAGCAAATGTTAACTGAGGTGCTCAGATGTGTGGACTGTATGAAGAGTTTTGAAAAGCTGGACATTGTATCGAGACCAGTGTGAAAACATTAGCAAACTGTAGTAAAGTAACATAAAGCCAGGTTGGATCTGGCCTCTGGTTTAACCGTTGACAGTAAGGCAGAATGCTTCCAATGGTTGTGAATAATATAAAGCCTGCCCCCTGCTGGAAAAGGAGATGTAATTAGTTCCTGATTCGTGTTGAAATGAGCTGCAAGAGCCTTGTGGCAAAACAGATGAGTTTTTCAAATTCGCCAGTAGGGATGGGCATTGGTTTAAGGAACCTGGGTAGCGTACAAGATTGGGTTGTGGGTTCGAATCCCAGTTGCCACCATTGTGCCCCTGAGCAAGGCACTTAACCCTAAGTTGCTCAAGGGGAGACAGGCCTTGAACAATTGATAGTTGACAAAATGTCGTTTTGGATAAAAGCGTCTGTTAAATGCGTAAATGTAATCAACGTATCGATAATTGATTACATTTGATAATTGACAATTGACAATTTGACAATTGATAATCAATTTCATACTCAGTTACCAGCAAGTTTCCGTTGATTTCAAAAGTGTGCCCTGGGACCATTTTGAATTTAAAAATTATTCAGTTCACTGCCATCACTGCAAAGCCGTATATAAGTACAACTCGTCCACAACACAAATGATGTAGTCTACCACTTGAACAGTGCACGTCCGACTAATTTCATTGTTTTGGAACAAGCCAGGGTCAGTTCAGCTGTGTTTAAGAGTGCCGGCACACAGCTGCAGGATCCGCTGCTTTAGAGCCTAAGCATTGAATGTCCAGTTTAACTGTTGTTCTTCTCGTAATAAAGATTTCATTTTAGTTTTTCATTGCATTTTTAACATATGAAAAGTAATATATATAACCAATAATGTGAAATAAAAATATTTTTAAAAAATAATGATTAATTGAAAATCAATCGTTAATTCTCGAACAATCATTAATTAATCAAATCCCTATTTGCTAGGAGTAAATGGCAACTTCACAAGTATGAAGACATTAATATATAGTCTTCAAAATGGAGACAATGCCTAAATGTAAAACACTGGGATTCATTTGTGAACCTGAGTACCTGAGTATCTCCAGTTTACAGTGAGGATCATCCTGTCCAGCAGATAACAGCTTCAGTCCTGATTTTCCAAGATGATTGTAGCTCAGATCCAACTCTTTTAGATAGAAGGGGTTTGAAGTCAGAGCTGAGGCCAGGAATCCACAGCCCTTCTCTGAGACAAGACAATCAGAGAGCCTGAGAGAGAGAAAGAGAGAGAGATGATGTTCATTTAAGAAAGGAAATCTGTTTCTGCTTATTACAGGTGTGAGGCTAAATTAGAGAGAAGAAGTAATCCAGAATTTCCCAGGTCATTGTGACTCAGGTCCAGTTCTATCTGAAGTCTTCTCAGTTGTTTTACAGCTGGACAATCTGCAATATGTCATGGAACATTTATGTACAATTTTATGCATGTTCGTCAGTGGTACTGGTCACTGTGATAAACTTATGTTCATTTAGACTGGCCAGGTTAACCAATTCTGTATTAAGGACACAATAGAATTGTGCTCAGGCAACACAGTATAAAGGATCTAACAGCAACCTTAACGACAGACAGACAGACAGACAGACAGACAGACAGACAGACAGATAGACAGATAGATAGATAGATAGATAGATAGATAGATAGATAGATAACTTTATTTATCCCATAAGAAACACAGAGAGAAAAATACTATTTGTGTGTCATATATGGTACTAATGCGTAACATGTGGAAGTGTGGAATGTGGAACATGTGGAGGTATATTGGAGAAAGTCTTAGTTAATGGTCTATTATGGGTAGAATAAGATCATGCAGAATAAGGTACTAATAAGTGAGTTGTAATGACTTGCAAATGGCTATCATGTTACTAATTTGCATGCTAATATGCTACTGGTTAATGAATATGTATACCCTAATCTAAAGTTTTACCAAAAGATGATACTGTCAATATAGAAAACTGCCAGTGAGGACCAAAAATAAGGCGAGAGACTGGGGCATTGGAGTGTGGAATGGGTTGGTGGGGGATGGGGTGAGGTATGGTGGAAAGGTTCAGTATAGCCCGTAAGAAAGTCCTGTCTAGGCATGGATTTATGTTTTTGTGGGTTCTTACCAGGAATCAGTACAAAAAATCCAACAAACTAAAGGCAAACACCTACCTTAATGTCTGCAGTTTACAGTGGTGACTAGACAGTCCCTCAGAGAGAAGCTGAAGTCCAGAATCTCCCAGGTCATTGTGACTCAGGTCCAGTTCTATCAGGGGGTTTGGTGACTGCAGAACAATAGCCACGATTCCACAGGAGTCATCTGTGATTCTACAGCCAGCTAGTCTGCAATATAATGTGATATGATGCATATTATTCACGTAGGCTCCTCAAAGTAGAAGAAGTTATAAATGGTTATGTTCATTTTGAATGCCCACTCTGCAGTCAAGATTCAACTTCATAATCCCTCACTTTGTGATTCATGCCAAGAGGTTAAAGTTGTTTACACTCTGCCAAAACAAATGGCAACAAACCCAAACATTCTGAAATGGCACTTATTGGTTGCAGTCTTTTACATTTCTGATAAATGCCTCTATCATTGTCCATTATAGATAGCAATATGTTCAGGGTCCTCTTACATACTAAAACATACTGACATCTGACAAGGGACACCTTACTATTTTCACACTCTTACGCAACACAGTTTTATGATGAACTACACAGCTTCCTCATGAGAATAATACAAATGACACTGGCATTGTCAACCCTTGGTCTTTGGGGCATGGAGGACAAAGGTGGAGGGAAAAAGGGAGGACTGGTACTACTACAAACTTGTAAAATCTAACTTTTATGCTGAAAAACGTACCAATAATTAGTATGTTAATGCCTATGAACTAAAGTCAATCACCAACCTTAATGTCTGCATTTTGCAGTGGGTATTAGACAGTCCCTTAGAGAGACGATGAATTCCAGCATCTCCCAGGTCATTGTGGCTCAGGTCCAGTTCTATCAGGGAGTTTGGTGACTGTAGAACTGAAGCCACAATATCTGAAGTCTTCTCAGTTATTTTACAGCTGGACAATCTGCAATATGTGATGGAACATTTATGTACAATGTTATGCATATGCGTCAGTGGTACTGGTCACTGTTATAAACTTCTCATGTTCATTTAGACTGGCCAGGTTAACCAATTCTGCATTCAGGACACAACTGAATTGTACTCATGCAACACAGTACAAAGGATCTAACACCCACCTTAATGTCTGGAGTTTGCAGTGGGGACTAGACAGTCCCTTAGAGAGAAGTTGAACTCCAGAATCTCCCAAATCATTGTGACTCAGGTCCAGCTCTATCAGGGAGTTTGGTGACTGTAGAACTGAAACCACCATACCAAAGGTATTTTCTGTAAGTCTACAGCTGACCACCCTGCAATATGATGTGATGACAAAAATATTTATAAAGACACAGAAATGTAATTAAATGTTCTTAACATGTCATGATCCTGCTCTCGGCTATCCGGCCCCCTCCTGGACTAATTGTGCATCACTAGTTCCGTGTTTTGTTTACCTTGTCCATGTGCTTTTGTTTTGCTGTCTGCCCTGCCCCTTTTTTCGCCTTCCCGCTCTGCACCCGGTCTTCACGTTCTTGATTGTTGTAATGAGTGTCACCTGTACCTTGTTAGTTTCCTTGCTCTGTTCCCTATTTATTTCCCAGTTCTCCCTTGTTCCTTGTCTGATTGTCTGACCGTGTTCCTCTATGTAAACTTGCTCATGTTTTTCCTGTTCTCGTGTTACCTTCCTGGAATTCTGATTTTCGTGTTTGCCTGTACCCCTGTTCGCTTACCTGTGGATTTTGTATCCTGAATTTTTTGCCTACCTGTTTTCTTGGATTTATTTTTCTACAATCGAGAGGATTGCTTCCTTGTTTGCCGTCTATGTTAAATATTACTAGACCGGATCTTTTGTGTGTTTTCCCAAGGATTTATATGATTTTGTGTTGGACTTCCCTTCTGTTTTTGGATCTTCTGAGCTTTATTCCCCTTTTGGATTTTTTCCCCTGATCATTGTAAAATAAACCTTTTGCTCCGATCTGCTTTTGGGTCCAGTCAGTCTGTCACAGTACAATCAGACCACGAAGATGGACCCAGCGGATCCTGGACAATTCTTCTCGGCTATTCAACAACATGGGTCTCTGCTGGGCCGGCATCAGGCACAGATCGAAGACCTTAGAGCCGAGATACGGAGCCTCAGTTCCAGGGTTCAACCCCTCCAGTCGACCATGGGTTTCTCCGTGCAGCCTGAAGCTCCAGCACCAATCGCTCAAGTGGCATCATTGTTCCGCGAGCCCAGTTTGCCTCCACCCGAGAGGTACGCCGGTGAGCCTGGTACCTGTCGTTCATTTTTATCCCAGTGTTCCTTGATTTTTAGTCTACAACCCGGATCTTTCTCCACCGAGCGATCCAAGGTGGCTTACGTCATCACCCAGTTGTCGGGACTAGCTCGAGAGTGGGGAACGGCGGTTTGGGAGGCGGAGTCCCCAGCCTGCGATGACTTTCAGGAATTCGCCTCCGAGATGAAGCGGGTTTTTGATCGTTCCAAACACGGCACGAGGCGCTAGGGAATTGCTCCATCTACGCCAGGGTTCCCGATCTGTTTCTGACTACGCCATAGACTTCCAGACCACCCTGCACCCGGCTACTGTCCGTCAGGTCACCATACCGGTGAGTCTCTGTCTTCTCCACACCCACTGTGAATCGATTAGATTCTTTGTCATTGACTCTCCTGACTCCCCTGTTCTCCTAGGACACCCTTGGCTAATCAAACACAATCCCCATATTGACTGGGTGGAGAATCAAATTATTGCATGGTCTCCCGCCTGTCAGGCTAACTGTTTCCTTGTTCCTAGTGTTTCTGTGAGGTCTGTCCCTGTCCAACCCGAGGAGTTTCCTGATCTGTCTGCTGTACCTCCAGATTACATGGACCTCAAGTTAGTTTTTAGCAAGTCCCGCGCCTCTTCCTTGCCCCCTCACCGACCCTATGATTGTGCCATCGACCTCCTTCCTGGCGCCTCCCCGCCTAAGGGGCGTATTTACTCTCTGTCCCGCACCGAGACGGAGGCCATGGACAAGTACATAAGGGAGTCCCTTGCTGCTGGCATAATCCGCCCGTCCTCGTCCCCTGCCGGAGCGGGGTTTTTCTTCGTCTCTAAGAAGGATGGCTCGCTCCGACCATGCATAGATTATCGTGGTTTGAATAATGTCACCATAAAGAACCGTTACCCTCTTCCCCTCATGTCATCTGCCTTTGAGCTCCTGCAAGCCAAGGTTTTCACAAAATTAGACCTGCGGAGCATACCACCTGGTCCGCATCGTGAGGGGATGAGTGGAAGACGGCATTCAATACCATCATGCCTTTTGGCCTAACTAATGCCCCGCCGTTTTCAGACGTTGGTCAATGACATTCTTAGAGATTGATAGAATCTATTTGTTTTTGTAGTTCCGGACGAGATCCTGATTTTTTCAAGGTCCTTGTCGGAACACATTGTCCACGTTCGAACAGTCCTGAAACGCCTCCTAGATAACCAACTCTATGTCAAAGCCGAGAAATGTGAATTCCACCAGGAGTCAGTCTCCTTCCTCGGCCACGTCATTTCTCACGGGTCCATCCATATGGTCCAGCAGAAGGTGAGAGCGGTTTTGGAGTGGCCTACACCCACCACTCGCCGAGGTCTGCAGAGTTTCTTGGGTTTCGCCAATTTTTACCGGCGTTTCATCCGAAACTTCAGCACCATCGCCACCCCCCTCACTGCCTTGACTTCTTCAAAGGTCAGGTTTTTCTGGTCGTCAGAGGCAGAGAGAGCCTTTGGAGAATTAAAGAGACGTTTTACTTCAGCCCCTGTCCTGACCCAACCCGATCCTGAACGTCAGTTTATCGTCGAAGTCGATGCCTCCGAGGTGGGCGTTGGGGCAGTCCTATCACAACGTTCCTCCCAGGATAACCGTATCCACCCGTGTGCCTTCTTCTCCCGCCGCTCTCTCGGCAGAGCAAAACTACGATGTGGGGAACCGGGAGCTCTTGGCCGTTAAATTGGCCTTGGAGGAATGGAGACACTGGCTGAGGGCGCCCCAGTCCCATTTCTCGTATGGACAGACCATAAGAACTTACAATATATAAGTCAAGCAAAGAGATTAAACCCCCGACAGGCACGCTGGTCATTATTTTTCTCTCGTTTTGACTTCACACTCTCTTACCGTCCGGGTCACAAGAACACTAAACCCGATGCATTATCCCGACAGTTCACTTCTGGCAGAGAGAGTCCAGATCCAGAACCCATCATTCCCTCCAGTCGTGTTGTTGGAGCGGCCCGCCTCGACATTGAGTCACTCGTTGTGGCGGCTCAAGCAGACGAGGCGGGTCCCAGTCAATGTCCTGTTAACCGTCTGTATGTTCCCAGCTCTGTTCGTCCACAGGTTCTGCAGTGGGGGCACTCTTCTCTACTCTCCTGCCATCCCGGTACCAGTCGAACCCAGGCCTTCATCGAGAGACGCTTCTGGTGGCCATCCATCAAGAGTGATGTCGTCCAGTTTGTCCAGTCCTGCCCTACGTGTGCACAGAACAAGTCCTCCAACCGACCCCCTGCCGGATTGCTTCAACCCCTAGCCATTCCCCGAAGACCCTGGTCCCACATCGCACTAGACTTCGTGACTGGTTTGCCCTCTTCTGACGGTAACACCACCATCCTCACAGTAGTTGATCGTTTCTCCAAGGCTGTTCATTTTGTTCCTCTGCCCGGTCTCCCCTCAGCCAAGGACACTGCCCAACTCATGACGCTACACGTCTTCCGTATCCATGGTCTCCCTGTAGAAGTGGTGTCCGACAGGGGGCCCCAGTTCACCTCAGCCTTTTGGAAAGCCTTTTGTAAATTACTTGGTGCTTCTGTTTGTCTCTCTTCTGGTTTTCACCCACAGACTAATGGACAGTCCGAGAGGGCGAACCAGTCATTAGAGACCGTGCTGCGCTGCATGGTTTCTCAGAACCCTTCCGCCTGGAGCCGGCAGCTGCCTTGGGTCGAATACGCCATTAATTCCCATGTTTCATCCGCCACGGGCAAATCCCCCTTCGAGTGCTCCTTGGGCTACCAACCCCCGTTGTTCCCGGACCAGGAGGAGGAGGTTGGGGTACCTTCCGCGGAGGCATTCATCCGGCGCTGTCGGCGGACCTGGAAGCGTACCCGCACCACCCTTCTCCGTTCGGCTGTCCGGATGAAAACCTGCCGACAAACGCCGCTCCCAAGCCCCCTCCTACCGTCAAGGCCAACGGGTGTGGTTGTCCACACGGGACCTGCCTCTGAGGGTCGAATCCCGCAAACTTTCCCCACGATTCATCGGTCCTTTCCCCATCACCAAGGTCATCAGCCCCACAGCCGTCCGTCTTAAACTCCCTTGCCCCTTACGCCGCATCCACCCCACTTTTCATGTCTCCCGCATCAAGCCCTTTATCTGTAGCCCCATGCATCCACCCCCTGCTCCCCCACCTCCCCCCCGCCTCATAGATGGATCCGAGGCCTACACTGTTAAAAGACTTTTGGACGTTCGTCGTCGGGGCCGGGGCATCCAGTACCTCGTTGACTGGGAGGGCTACGGTCCTGAGGAGAGGTGCTGGGTTCCGGCCCGGCACATCCTAGATCCCAACCTAATCAGAGACTTCCGCCGCCAACATCCTTCCTCTGCCAAAGGGACGCCAGGAGGCGTCCATTAGAGGGGGGGTACTGTCATGATCCTGCTCTCGGCTATCCGGCCCCCTCCTGGAATAATTGTGCATCACTAGTTCCGTGTTTTGTTTACCTTGTCCATGTGCTTTTGTTTTGCTGTCTGCCCTGCCCCTTTTTTCGCCTTCCCGCTCTGCACCCGGTCTTCACGTTCTTGATTGTTGTAATGAGTGTCACCTGTACCTTGTTAGTTTCCTTACTCTGTTCCCTATTTATTTCCCAGTTCTCCCTTGTTCCTTGTCTGATTGTCTGTCCGTGTTCCTCTATGTAAACTTGCTCATGTTTTTCCTGTTCTCGTGTTACCTTCCTGAAATTCTGATTTTCATGTTTGCCTGTACCCCTGTTCGCTTACCTGTGGATTTTGTATCCTGAATTTTTTGCCTACCTGTTTTCTTGGATTTATTTTTCTACAATCGAGAGGATTGCTTCCTTGTTTGCCGTCTATGTTAAATATTACTAGACCGGATCTTTTGTGTGTTTTCCCAAGGATTTATATGATTTTGTGTTGGACTTCCCTTCTGTTTTTGGATCTTCTGAGCTTTATTCCCCTTTTGGATTTTTTCCCCTGATCATTGTAAAATAAACCTTTTGCTCCGATCTGCTTTTGGGTCCAGTCAGTCTGTCACATAACATGGGCCCCTCAAATTGCAGGAAGTTACAAACTTTGCGCTCAATCAACATCCAACTTTAAAATGTCTCCATTTGTGATTAAGTTTAAATGAAGTTTGCCAAAGATAAATCATCTTTTTGCTGAGTACATACCGAAGTGCTCCAATTTTACGACATTGATCATTCAGTGAGATATGGTGCAAAGGGTTAATATAAACACTAAAAAAGTCTAGTCTAGGCAAGGGTTTATGCTTATGTGGGTTCTTACCAGGACTCAGCACAAAAATTCCAACAAACTAAAGTCAATCACCAACCTTAATGTCTGCAGTTTGCAGTGGGGACTAGACAGTCCCTTAGAGAGAAGCAGAATTCCAGAATCTCCCAGGTCATTGTCACTCAGGTCCAGTTCTATCAGGGAGTTTGGTGACTGTAGAACAGTAGCCACAATATCTGAAGTCTTCTCAGTTATTTTACAGTTTGACAATCTGCAATATGTGATGACAAGAATATTCATAAAAACACCCAAATGTAATTAAATGTTCTTAACATGGGCTCCTCAAATTGCAGGAAGTTATAAACATTGCACTCAATCTGCATCCAACTTTAAAATGTCTCCATTTGTGATGAAGTTCAAATTAAGTAAAAATGAAGTTTGCCAAAGATAAATCATCTTTTTGCTGAGTACATACTGAAGTGCTCCAATTTTACGACATTGATCATTCAGTGTATCAGATAAAAGCTTCTGTGCCAATTCTCCAGGATGATTGTTGTTCACATCCAACTCTTTCACACAAGAGGGGTTTAACATCAGAGAGAGAGCCAGACAAACAAAACCTTCATCTGAGATTTGACACTGAGAGAGCCTGAAATAGAGAGAGGGAGAGAGGGAGAGAGAGAGAGAGAGAGAGAGAAAGACGGAGATATAAGGTTGGTGATCCAAACACAGGGGCACACAGACATCAAGGCACTTACCTAGGATGATTTTTGAGTCACTCTGCATAGCCTGTGTGCAAACTTTTGCAAATAGATAGATAGATAGATAGATAGATAGATAGATAGATAGATAACTTTATTTATCCCATAAGAAATACTGAGAAAAACACTCAGAAAAATTCTATTGTTGTGTAATAAAGGATACTAATGCATAACATGTGGAAGTGGAGGTATGGAAATGTGCAGAAAGTGCAAAAAAGTGTCAGTGCAAGTATTGGTTAAGTATGTTAACCAATTCTACAAACAGCTTACTGACTATGAATAAGCAGTAATTAGGAGTTTATGTTGGAGAAATTATTAGTTAGTGGTCTATTATGTCTAGAATAAGATTGTGGAGAATAAGGTATTAATAAGTAAGTTGTAATGACTCACAAATGGCTAGAATGTTAGTAATTTGCATGCTAATACGCTACTAGTTAATGAATATGTATACCCTAATCTAAAGTGTTACCAAAAGATGATACTGTCAATATAGAAGGCTGCCAGTGAGGAAAATAAATAAAGAGAGAGACTGGGGCATTGGGGTGGAGAATGGGTGAGATATGGTGCAAAGGGTGAATATTGCCAGTAAGAAAGTCCTGTCTAGGCAAGGATTTATGCTTATGTGGGTTCTTACCAGTAATCAGTACATACATGCCAACAAACTAAAGGCAAACACCAAACTTAATGTCTGCAGTTTGCAGTGGGGACTAGACAGACCCTTACAGAGCATCTGAACTCCAGCATCTCCCAGGTCATTGTGACTCAGGTCCAGTTCTATCAGGGTGTTTGGTGACTGTAGAATAGTAGCCACAATACCTGAAGTCTTCTCTGTTATTTTGCAACTGGACAATCTGCAATATGTGATGGAACATTTATGTATAATTTCATGCATGTGCGTTAGTGGTACTGGTCACTGATAAACTGGTTACGTTCATTTAGATTGGACATGTTAACCAATTCTGCATTCAGGACACAACTGAACTGTGCTCATGCAACACAGTATAAAAGATCTACCACCTACCTTAATGTCTCCAGTTTGCAGTGGGGACTAGACAGTCCCTTTGAGAGAAGCTGAAGTCCAGAATCTCCCAGGTCATTGTGACTCAGGTCCAGTTCTATCAGGGAGTTTGGTGACTGTAGAACTAAAGCCACAATATCTGAAGTCTTCTCTGTTATTTTACAGCTGGACAATCTGCAATATGTGATGGAACATTTATGTACAACTTTATGCATGTACATCAGTGGTACTCGTCACTGTTATAAACTGGCTACATTCATTTAGATTGGCCATGTTAACCAATTCTGCATTCAGGACACAACTGAATTGTGCTCATGCAACACAGTATAAAAGATCTACCACCAACCTTAATGTCTGCAGTTTGCAGTGGGGACTAGACAGACCCTTAGTAAGAAGCTGAAATCCAGAATCTCCCAGGTCATTGTGACTCAGGTCCAGCTCTATCAGGGAGTTTGGTGACTGTAGAACTGAAACCACCATACCAAAGGTATTTTCTGTAAGTCTACAGCTGACCACCCTGCAATATGATATGATGACAAGAATATTCATCAAGACACCCAAATGTAATTAAATGTTCTTAACACAGGCTCCTCAAATCGCAGGAAGTTATAAACTTTGCACTCAATCAGCATCAAACTTTAAAATGTCACAAATTGTGAAGAAGTTTAAATGAAGTAAAAATGAAGTTTGCCAGAGATAAATCATCTTTTTGCTGAGTACATACTGAAGTGCTCCAATTTTACGACATTGATCATTCAGTGTAGCATATAATAGTTTCTGTGCCGATTCTCCAGGATTATTGTTGTTCACATCCAACTCTTTCACACAGGAGGGGTTTAACATCAGAGAGAGAGCCAGACAAACAAAACCTTCATCTGAGATTTGACAATCAGAGAGCCTGAAATAGAGAGAGAGAGAGAGAGAGAGAGAGAGAGAGAGAGAGAGAGGGACAGATGAGTTTGGTCATCCAAAGACAGGGGCACACAGACATCAAAGGACTTACCTTGGATTATTTGTCAGTCACTCTGCATAGCCTGAGTGGAAACATTTGCAATCAGATAGATAGATAGATAGATAGATAGATAGATAGATAGATAGATAGATAACTGTACTTATCCCATAAGAAACACAGAGAAAAAAAATACTGAGAAAAATTCTATTGTTGTGTAATAAAGGATACTAATGCATAACATGTGGAAGTGGAGGTATGGAAATGTGCAGAAAGTGCAAAAAAGTGTCAGTGCAAGTATTGGTTAAGTATGTTAACCAATTCTGCAAACAGCTTATTCACTAGGAAAAAGCAGTAATTAGGAGTTTATGTTGGAGAAATTATTAGTTAGTGGTCTATTATGTCTAGAATAAGATTGTGGAGAATAAGGTATTAATAAGTAAGTTGTAATGACTCGCAGATGGCTAGAATGTTAGTAATTTGCATGCTGATAAGATGCTACTTAATGAATATGTATACCCTAATCTAAAGTTTTACCAAAAGACGATACTGTCAATATAGAAAGCTGCCAGTGAGGAAAATAAATAAAGAGAGAGACTGGGGCATTGGGGTGGAGAATGGGTGAGATATGGTGCAAAGGGTGAATATAGCCAGTAAGAAAGTCCTGTCTAGGAAAGGGTGTATGTTTATGTGGGTTTTTACCAGCAATCAGTATAAAAATTCCAACAAACTAAAGGCAAACACCAACCTTAATGTCTGCAGTTTGCAGTGGGGACTAGACAGTCCCTTAGAGAGCATCTGAACTCCAGCATCTCCCAGGTCATTGTGACTCAGGTCCAGTTCTATCAGGGTGTTTGGTGACTGTAGAATAGTAGCCACAATACCTGAAGTCTTCTCTGTTATTTTGCAACTGGACAATCTGCAATATGTGATGGAACATTTATGTATAATTTCATGCATGTGCGTCAGTGGTACTGGTCACTGATAAACTGGTTACGTTCATTTAGATTGGACATGTTAACCAATTCTGTATTCAGGACACAACTGAACTGATCTACCACCTACCTTAATGTCTCCAGTTTGCAGTGGGGACTAGACAGTCCCTTTGAGAGAAGCTGAAGTCCAGAATCTCCCAGGTCATTGTGACTCAGGTCCAGCTCTATCAGGGAGTTTGGAAATTGTAGAGCTGATGCAATATTTTTACAGCACTTATCTGTGAGGTTGCAGTCAGGAAATCTGCAAAATGGTGTGAAATAAAATTATAATATTTAGAAATAATATTTCATTTAGTGACAAAAGTGAAAAAAAATGAAGTAATGAGGGAGGATATGGATATTATTATTATATTATTATGGAGGCAGCGCAGATTTTTCATAAAAGTCCCGTTGTTGAATTTCTGTCTATCAAGTTCCAAGTCATTATCAGTTCCATTTGCATTTTGATTTGTAATCGTCAATTCAACATTATGGATATGACTGAAGATGTATGTATAATATTATTCAAATATGTTGGGTTTATTTTGTCACCTCTACAGTCGAATACAGCAAATCTTCACGTCATATCACATAACTTACAAATACCTAGCATTATATTTGGCATTATGGATGTGACAAAAATCTACTTTCCAATATTTGGTTAAATCTGAATCACTCACCGTGCCTTTCTGCAGCACCTCAAAGCTGGAATCAGTCTCCTTCGTCCCTCATCTGATGTGTTGTATTTCTGCAGGTCAAACTCATCAAGCACCTCCTCAGACATCAGAAGTATGTGGGCCAGTGCTGAACAGTGAGCAGGAGACAACTGGCCTTTGAAATCCTTTGGCGACTCCAGATAGCGTTTGATTTCTTCATGCATTGAATGATCATTCATTTCAAGTAGGCAGAAAAAAAGATTGATGCATCTCTCTGGGGAAATATCTTCTTTGTTGAGCTCTTTGATGTATTTGCATGTTTTCCTGATGCTCTCTGAGCTGTCGAGCGGGTGATTGAGAAGTCCCTTCAAAAGTCTATGATTCCTCTCTACAGAGATGCCCATAAGGAAACGAAGAAAAAGATCCAAGTGTCCATTTTTACTCTGCAAAGCCTTGTCTGCTGCTTTCTCCAGCAACTCTTCTAATGGTAATGGTGCTACCTTCACAAACAGTTCAGGTGCGTCCAATTTCTCATTCATAGACTTAAAAGAGACAAACACATGAAGTGCTGCCAGGAACTCCTGAATGCTCAGATGTACAAAACTGTATATCTTCTTCTGGTGAAACACAGATTCTTCTTTGAAGATCTCAGTGCACAAGCCAGAGTACACTGAGGCTTTACAGACATCAATGCCACACTCTCTCAGGTCTTCCTCATAAAACAGGAGGTTCCCTTGAAGCAGATTCTTTAAAGCCAGCTCTGCAAGCTTCAGTATTACACCCTTATGTGATTCTATGAACTCTTGGTTATCTGATTCACATCTTCCCTGATCTTTCCTAGTGATCTGGATGAGCAAAAAGTGTATGAACATCTCAGTCAGAGTTTTAGGGATTTCCTGGGTGTTGTCCTGTTTCAGCATCTCCTGAAGTACAGTGGCTGTAATCCAACAGAAGACCGGAATGTGGCACAAGATATGGAGGCTCCTGGATGCTTTAATGTGTCCAATGATTTTGTTGGCCTGGTTCACATTACTGATTTTCTTCCTGAAGTACTCTTCCTTCTGTGGGTCATTGAATCCACGTACTTCTGTCACCTGGTCAATGTACTGAGCAGGAATTTGACTGGTTGCTGCTGGTCGTGAGGTTATCCAGATGAGTGCAGAGGAAAGCAAATTTCCCTGAATGAGGTTCATCATCAGAACATCCACTGATGATGTTTGTTTGATATCAGAGAACTTAATGTTTTGCTCAAAATCCAGAGACATTCGACTCTCATCCAAGCCATCCAAAATGAACACAACCTGACAGTCTTTGTATTCTTCACCATGATTCAGCTCCTTCAGCTCAGGGTGGAATTCAAGCAGGAGCTTGTGAAAACTATACCGATCACCCCTGATCAAATTCAGCTCACGAAAAGAAAGGGGGAACATGAAGTCTACATTTTGATTGGCTACCCCATCTATCCAGTCAAGAATGAACTTCTGCACTGAGACTGTTTTTCCAATGCCAGCAACACCTTTGGTCATCACAGTTCTGATATGCCTCTCCTGTCCAAGTAAGGGCTTGAAGATGTCATTGCAGTTGATTGGTGTGTTTTCTGTGGTTTGTGTTCTGGAAGCTAATTCTACTTGCCAAACTTCATGTTCCTGATTAACCCCTTCACTTTCTCCCTCTGTGATGTAGAGTTCTGTGTAGATCTTATTGAGAAGTAGCTCAGCTCCGGGTTTGATGATGCCTTCAGATATGTTCTCAAACCTCCTCTTTAGATTGGCTTTATGATTTTCTTTAACTCTCCTCAGGACCTCATCTGTTCAGCAATAAGTCATGAAAGAAAAATAAACTTTGAACTTCATGATGCATATACTTTTGTCTAATTTTGTCCATTCCAGAAAATATTCACAAACATTTTCTGCCTGCAGGCTGCCAACAGTGCCCTCCTAGCATTTTTATGGTCGGTTAGATAGATAGATAGATAGATAGATAGATAGATAGATAGACAGACAGACAGACAGACAGACAGACAGATAGACAGAATCTATACTCTAAATCTATACTCACCTTCTTCTCTCTTTCTGCCTGATGAATGTTGAGTGTGCAGGTGCCTGCTGCTTGCTGCCCTGTCTGTGTGTTCATCATCCAGAGGAGGCTGTAGAGGAGGTTGGGTTCTGAGTTTCTTTCCACACTGGGGACAGGGTTGGTCTCCTGGTGGTCCAAGCTGCTCCCAGTAGCTGCTGATGCACTGCCTGCAGAAACTGTGTCCACAGGTGGTGGTGATGACTGGGTCCCTCAGTACCTGCTCACACACGCCACATTTGGACTGGTCCTGGGTCAGATCAGTCCTCACAGTGCTGGAGAGACAATCAAATCATGATCCACTGTATACTGGTATGTGTGTGTGTGTGTGTGTGTGTCACTTTAGTGGAGTGCATAATTACACTGTTGTGCGTCATTACATCTAAATCTCAGCCATACACAAACACAGTTCAGTGGACTGTGTTTCATGTCTCATGTCTGGTGGTGACCACTAAACAAGGGAAGGTAACTGATATTTAGCAGATTTATGTTTTTGTCCAAGGAGAAACAAACTCGCAATGTGGGATTCAGGAATCGAACCAGGGTTGAACGATTGTCAGTTGGTGACGCCATCATTGCTTCACTACTGAGCACAATATGTATTTCCTCTCTGCAGTCTAGTTATTTTGTGATAGCCCCGTCTCAGTGACATGACCCAGAGATGTCAAAGAAGTAAGTGACACATACCAATGCCATTTGCCCAACATACTGTTACAAATAAATGTCATTATCAGACATAATTTGAAGCAGACTGTATTTTTTATCAGATAAAGGAAATTATTTTTGTATTAAAATGCGTAAGAAAATCATTTGCCTGACATACTGTCACACTTATAGTACATTGCCAGACAATTTGAAGTTTTGGTCTCCTCGTGGTCCAGGCTGCTCCCAGTAGCTGCTGATGCACTGCCTGCAGAAACTGTGTCCACAGGTGGTGGTGATGACTGGGTCCCTCAGTACCTCCTCACACACTCCACACCTGGACTGATCCTGGGTCAGATCAGCCCTCGCAACGCTGCAGAGACAATCAAATCATGATCCACTGTACACTGGTATATGTGTGTGTGTGAGTCATTCAAGTGGAGTGCATAATTACACTGTTGTGCGTCATTACGTCTACATCTCAGCCATACACAAACACAGTTCACTGGACTGTTTTCATTCTCATGTCTGGTGGTGACCACTAAACAAGGGAAGGTAACTGATATTTAGCAGATTTATGTTTTTGTCCAAGGTGAAACAAACTCGCAATGTGGGATTCAGGAATTGAACCAGGGTTGAACGGTTGTCAGTTGGTGACGCCATCATTGCTTCACCACTGAGCACAATATGTATTTCCTCTTTGCAGTCTAGTTATTTTGTGATAGCCCCGTCTCAGTGACATGACCCAGAGATAGTAAGTAAGTAAGTCACACATACCAATGCCATTTGCCCAACACACTGTTACAAATAAATCTCATTACCAGACATAATTTGAAGTATACTGTATTTTTTATCAGATTATCAAAATTATTTTTGTATTAAAATGTGTAAAAAATGAATTTGCCTGACATACTGTCACATTTATAGTACATTGCCAGACAATTTGAATCAGACTTTGAGCTTTGACAGATAAGAAAAAACTGGATATTACTATCAATAAATCTCAATGGAATCACTAACACAAAAAAGCAACAAAAAAAACACAAAAAAGCAATTCTTACATGCTACATGCTGATAGCTGCTACATGCCCACATGTCAAATACTCACGCTAGACTTTCAGGTTTAAGAGTGTTTAAAAAAACCTGCCATTTTACAATAGCAAGAAGAATAAATTGACTATATTCACATGCAGGGCTGACCAAAATATTAACAATATCCATGTTGTGCGACTCATGCCAACTGTCATATTCCAAATTTGGTTTCTAAAAACCTATAGTAACCAGAATACTGGATCATATAAACAAAAGATTACATCTGTGAACTCATTATGAGCTAATTATGAGTTAACCCCAGACTTTCTCGTGTCACTATCAGCGGTGGTAGCATAGTGGTTAAGGAACCTGTCCAGCGTGCAAGTAGCCTGAAAAGTTGTGGGTTCAATCCCAGCTGCCACCGCTAGGCTCTGAACACTTGATAGTTGATGAGTTGTAAGCTTTGGATAAAAGCGTCTGCTAAATGCGTAAATCTAAATGTCTTGTGTGCATTCTGTCCTGACCACCCGCATCCTTGGAAAATGGTGTTTCACATGATGGGTACATGATGTTTCTGACACAAAACTTATTAATTAAAACAGTACTTTATATTTTAATTCTTGTAGATTGCCAGAAATATATGTAAGACCTTGCAAATGACTTCAAGAAATTTTCAAGGCCTTGATTTCTGAAATTCTGAAATTAATACCCTGCAGGAATCCTAAAAGTTACAGTGGTTTGTTATCAGCATGTTTAATTCCATTGTGGGCATCCAGTGGTTTAGGAAACTAGTTCACAGGCCTGTGTGTGTGTGGTCTAGAAACACAGACATCAAATCATCAACAATATTCAACGGATTCAGTTCTACGGTTCAGTTCTGGGTATCTTTGTTTTTGTATATGTGTGTCTATGTGTATATATGTGTTTGCTTGTGTGTGTGTTTATATGCATGTGTTTGTGTAAGATCCTGGTGGATCTGTTCCACTGCTGAAGTTTGGAGGTTCAGGCAGGGACTGATCACTCTTGATGGACACACAGCTGGGCACTGGAGATACAGGCCTGTGTGTGTGTGGTCTAGAAACACAGACATTAAATCAACAGGACTAATTCAATGGATACAGTTCTACGGATTCTGGATGTGTATGTGTGTTTTTGTGTATGTGTGTATGTGTCTGTGTGCGTCTCTCTCTCTGTGTGTGTGTGTGTGTGTGTGTGTGTGTGTGTGTGTTTGTATATGTGTATGTGTTTGTGTGTGGATGTATGTGTACGTGCATGTGTGTTTAGTGAGAGTGTGTGTGTGTGTGTGTTTAAGTACAGCTCCATGAATCAAACCCATATGTCTAGACTCACATGACTCCTGATGGATCTGTTCCACTGCTGAAGTTTGGAGGTTCAGGCAGGGACTGATCACTCTTGATGGACACACAGCTGGGCACTGGAGATACAGGCCTGTGTGTGTGTGGTCTAGAAACACAGACATCAAATCAACAGGACTAATTCAACGGACACAGTTCTACGGGTTCTGGATGTGTTTTTGTATATGTGTGTATGTGTGTGTTTATTTGTATATGTGTTTATATGTGTGTGAGTTTGTATATGTGTGTATGTGTTTGTGTATGTGTACATACATGTGTGTTTAGTGTGTGTGTGTGTGTGTGTGAGAGTAAGTACAACTCTATGATCACCCCCATATGTCTAAACTCACTTTACTCCTGATGGATCTGTTCTACTGCTGAAGTTTGGAGGTTCAGGCAGGGAGTGATCACTCTTCATGGACACACAGCTGGGCACTGGAGATACAGGCCTGTGTGTGTGTGGTCTAGAAACACAGACATCAAATCAACAGGAATAAGTCAATGGATACAGTTCTACGGATTCTGGATGTGTATGTGTGTTTTTGTGTATGTGTGTATGTGTCTGTGTGCGTGTGTGTGTGTGTGTGTGTGTGTGTGTGTGTGTGTGTTTGTATATGTGTATGTGTTTGTGTGTGGATGTATGTGTACGTGCATGTGTGTTTAGTGAGAGTGTGTGTATGTGTGTGAGAGTAAGTACAACTCTATGATCACCCCCATATGTCTAAACTCACATCACTCCTGATGGATCTGTATGTGTGTGTGTTTTTCTATATGTGTGTATGTGTCTGTGTACGTGTGTATGTGCATGTATGTGTGCGTGCATTTGTTTGTATGAGTGCTATATGTGTGATCATGTGATCTGTATGGAATTGTGTCAATGGCTATGTGAATAGGGAGAATATTCATTGTCCATGTTTGGGAGCTCTGTCTTATAATCTCTGTCAAATAAAAGCCAATTGCCAATAAATTTGAAATATGGGTTTTGTTTAAAACTAGCATGACATGAGTAGAGATATGGTGGTTTGTCAACCTGTTTGATTCCGTTCTGGCCATCCAATGGTTTAGAATAAAAGTTCTCTATATTTTTGGTCTAAGTGTGTGTGTGTGTCCCTCTGTCATTATAGATACATGGATAAGTGTGTCTTTGAGCAAGTTTGTGTGTGTGTGTGTGTGTGTGTGTGTGTGTGTGTGTGTGTGTGTGTAAACTCACCCTGCATTTGGATCTTTTGCTCGTGTTCCTGTTCATAGGTGTAGCCTTGTGCTTCTCAGTCTCCATAGTAACACAGCTGTGTTCTGCAGACTCTGGTCTCTCAGATCTTCACTGTGATCTGCTGCCCCCTCACCCTCTGGATTCACTTCATAAACAGTCTCTCACTGGGCCAGAAACCACAGACAGAATGCACTAAAAATAATGTCACACCTAGGAAAATAGCAAATTAGGCCTGTATGTCAACAGCTTATTCGAGGATGCGTTTCAAAAAACATATTAAATGAACAAAGGCTAGAGCTGTGTACTTGGAGCTACAGGAACTACACTAGCTTATCTCTTAATAATTACACAGAAAGTTACAGTGGCATAAAAGCCCACCTCTGTCCAGACAGACTATGTGATCTACTATAGACTATGTGATCTACTATAATCAACTAATACATCAATCAATCAATAAATCAATTTACTAGAAATGATCAATCGGTTGTTTGAGGAAACCAATGATGTGTGTAGTGAATTTGGAGTCCCTGCACGGTACAACAGTGGAGTTATTTATTAATATTGAGGTTATTAATGATTAATAGCAATAATAAAAATCACCAAAATTGGGAATAAGTACATTTCACCAAAACAGCAGTTATAGTATTATCATGAGGAGGCTGTTGATATGTGCAGTGATTTTGGAGTCGTTATACTGTACTATACTGTACCACAGTGGAGTTATTGATTAATATTAAAGCTATTAATGATTATTGACAACAAAGAAATTCACCTTTTTCTTTGTCCATAACAGCAGTTGTAGTATGATTACAGGGAGACCCTGATGTGTCTATACTGTACAACAGTGAAGTTTTAGATTTTTTCCCCAGCTGCATACTCCTGAGCTGCTGGTTGCGTATAGAGATACATTTCATCATTTGTGTCATCATTTGTGTTTGGACAACGTTTTTCCTCAGACGTATTGATCCCGGAAGTCTGAATCTGTCAATATCTTTCAATATTTACCAAAGTAGTTTGAAGAGGCATTGCCAAAGCTTATTGAATGGTGAGAACCATATGTCGGTATAGCCTACATTCTTATTTGTGTTCTTAAGTGTGTCTTTGAGCAAGTTTATGTGTGTGTGTGTGTGTGTGTGTGTAAACTCACCCTACATTTAGATATTTTGCTCTTGTGTTCCTGTTCACAGGTGTAGCCGTGTGCTTCTCAGTCTCCATGGTAACACAGCTGTGTTCTGCAGACTCTGGTCTCTCAGATCTTCACTGTGACCTGCTGCCCCTCAGCCTCTGGATTCACTTCATAAACAGTCTCTCACTGGGACAGAAACCACAGACAGAATGCAATAAAAATAATGTCACACCTAAATAGGCCTGTATGTCAACAGCTTATTCGAGGATGCGTTTCAAAAAACATATTAAATGAACAAAGGCTAGAGCTGTGTACTTGGAGCTACAGGAACTACACTAGCTTATCTCTTAACAATTACACAGAAAGTTACTGTGGCATAAAAGCCACCCTGTCCAGACAGACTATGTGATCTCCATACAGCACTGCTTGGATACAGAGTATTTATACACTTTTTCATATGACTTCTACCACTGATTTCATCTCATAACACATTTTCCTTTCAAAGGGATGTTTTTTTGTCTCAGCCAAATGGCCTTGCCTCCATAGGGTGGATCAAAAGCAGAAAACAGAAGCATGACATAGATCAGTAGTTGGGTCTTTTAAAGCAAAATCTGAAATAAGATGTTTCTCCTACACAGTAAAAAAGACAAAGAGAGGAAATAATATAGATTGAGAAGAGTGGAGTTTTGAGTGTAAGCTACTTAAGCCAAAATAAGGGACTTTGAGCTAGTGTGTGTGTGTGTGTGTGTGTGTATTTGTGGTTTTGGCACCGCTGCACCTCTGCTGTTCAGACATGCTCAAAGCTGGTAGAATAGGCTACACATTTTTGTCATGTTCTGTAGAGCCCCTGAAATAGCCTTGGTCGCCCCCTGGTAGTGCTGGGCAGTAGCTTCACTGTATGTAGTGAAGCAGCTGGTTTAACTTGTAGCTGCGGATCAGTTATTTTCTGAATCTGATAACTTTTCATTAGTTTCGTTTTTTTTGGCCATGTAGTGTGATATTTTTCCCATAAGCTAAATTTTCAGAGCATCAGCTCACAGCAGCAAATCTTCCATCTAGGCCGTACATGGAAGATCAGATTTTTGCAATAATGTGATGCATTTGTTGCATGAGTGGTGCCGCCATTCACTAAAAATGTTCACAATGTATACAAAATCAATTATGCTACACTAGCTTATCTCTTAATAATTACACAGAAAGTTACAGTGGCATAAAAGCCCACCCCTGTCCAGACAGACTATGTGATCTCCATGCAGCACTGCTTGGATACAGAGATGCACTGGTCTAGGGCTGCCACTAATGATTATTTTCAACCATAATCAACTAATACATCAATCAATCAATAAATCTATTTACTAGAAATTATCAATCAGTTGTTTGAGGAAACTACTGATGTGTGTAGTGAATTTGGAGTCCCTGCACTGTACAGCAGTGGAGTTATTGATCAATATTGAGGTTAGTAACAATTAATAGCAATAATAGAAATCACCAAAATTGGTGATATGTAATAAAAGTACATTTTACCCAAACAGCATTTGTAGTATTATCATGAGGAGGCTGTTGATATGTGCAGGTCTTTATACTGTACTATACTGTACCACAGTGGGGTTATTGATTAACATTAAAGGTATTAAGGATTATTGACAACAAAGAAATTCACCAAAAGTATGCAAAACCTTTTTTTGTCCATAACAGCAGTTGTAGTATGATCATGGGGAGACCACTGATGTGTGTAGTGAATTTAGACACAATATATTGAGTAACAGTGGAGTTATTGATTAATATTGATGTTAGTAATTAGGCTACTAATAATAAAAATTCACCAAAATGAATTATGCAAAACCTTTTTGTACAAAAACAAAACAGCAACTGTAGTATGATTACAGGGAGACCACTGATGTGTGTAGTGAATTTGGAGTCATTGAATAGTCATGGAGTTATTAATTAATATTGAGGTTATTAATTTCATATGACAATAAAAAGTCATCAAAATGATGAAAAAATTTATTTTCCAAAAGAGATGTTGTAGTATGATCATGGTGAGGTCAGTGATGTGTGTATTTTTTTTTTTTTTTTGGTGTCTCTATACTGTACAACAGTGAAGTTATTGATTTTTTCCCCAGCTGCGCACTCGCTGAGCTTCCGGTTGTGATAGAGATGAATGTTATCCATCGAACTCCGAGGACGGCTTAATTTTGTTCGAATCGTGTTTTTGGTGATTGTAGCTAGTACTCCATCCATGCTATGGTTATAGGACAGTCATCATGTGTTTGGACAATGTTTTGCCTCAGAGTTATTGATCCCGGAAGTCCGAATATGTCAATATCTTTCCAACTTAACTTAGTTTGAAAGGGCATTGCCAAAGCTTATTCAATGGTGAGAACCATACGGTCATATAGCCTACATTCTTTTTTATTAGTGCTTATGAATTTGTTAATGTTATTGATGAAAAAGTAAAGGATTTAACAGACTGGCTGGCAACTGGCTTAGTAATGGCGCAAGTGGGCTACAAATAAAGGCAAGAGTTTTGTTTTCAAAATTTAAAGAATCAGCACCAAAAAGGCATAACGTTAGGCATTCTATTTTTCCCTATCAAGTAGGCTAAAATATAAAATAGCATTGTCAAACACTGAATACAAATCAGTCCAAATCAGGGCTTTTGGTTGGTTGGTTTTCCATATGGCGAAATGTAGGGCAAAAAAGAATGTGCCAGAAATCTGAGACGGCCTGTGTAGCGTAAATATTACACTGAATAGACTGAACACATTAACGTTACCCTTTGTTGTCAAAGAGTAGATATTTAAATATTTCAAACCAAAGGACAGCAGACCAACCCAGTGGCCTAACCTACAACTAGCACATCCGCGTTCACACAGCATAACCAAAGCCTTACAGCGCCATTTTCCTCACTGCATTTCTGACGACGAGACATGAACATTGACACCCGACTTATATAAAACCTATATATATATGCATGACCTTCTGACAATTCTAATTACAAATCAAAATATGCTTCCACATTAGTAGGCTAAGTAGGACCCTATGACAGTTAAATTTACCTCGTCAGAATATGCTTCCACAATTATAAACCAGGAATCAGAATATGCTTCTACACTGATATATGCAGGTAGGACGTTCTGACCATTAACATTACCTCGTCAGAATATGCTTCAGCATTGATATAGGCAGGTAGGAAGTTCTGACAATTCAATTGACTCTGTCAGAATATGCTTCTACATATGCAGGTAGGATGTTCTGATAATTGAAATTGAAAAATTTCCAAATGAGTGGGTTAAAGACCCAAGAAATGACATAACTACGTTGTGCACATGGGCACTGAGGCTTGGTAGGATGTCTCGCCAGGTAGGAAGGAATTCCTGAACACCGCACCACGCATCACGGATGTGAACACAGACCCCACCACCATGAGTTTTACCTTCATCTTCGAGGGCCCTGTCCACTCAACATCAGTTAATCACTGTCCGGTTAGCTGATTTTAGTAGTCAAATGTTGTCCAGTGATCTTACGTTAGCCAGGTATGGCTGGTCGAGTCGGGTTTGCTCCTAGCCTTCCCTGGAGTGGCCGTGGCAGGGGAGTCCTGTGCAGTGGCTGCAAGTATGCACAACTATGCATTTTCCCAAATAGGTGATATAAACGTCTTTGCAGATGTTATTGTATTTGTTACAAAATTGGGAAAACAATTTGTGACGATTGGGAAAACAGGTTGGACTTGTTTCAGTAAAGGCAAATAAGGCGGTCAGCAGCACCTGTGGGAATTTCTGTAAGAACAAGTAATATATGTGTGTTGAGTGTATACAAGAATAGAATAGTGCATGCAGTAGAGTGTGTGCTATAAAAAGAATGTACAAGAGATTTATGTGCATGACAGTAGACTTCTTTTGAAAACCATGTTGAAACCATGTTTGGAGCATCATCAGTAAAGGACCGAGACTGAGATCTCGTGTAGGATTGGCTCTGTTCCAGCTACATCATCTACTGTTAGAAGTATTTAAGGTAGACAGATAAGGTAAAAGGTTAGAATGGTTGAGGATCATCGATGTATAGCCATTCTCTCGGTGAACGCAATAAAGAGGTGGTTGAACAAGACAAACTTCTGTGCTACTTTGGGTTTTTCTAACAAACTTCTCCACACACCCCAGCTAAAACGACTGATGGGCTTTGTAAACTCTGTAAATGGCTTAGAACAGACCAAAATCGTTGCAGAGTTTACAAAGCCTACAAGACCACAGCTAGAGTTTACAGCACAACTTCGCACAAACTTGAGGCCGAGACGGAAACAAATTTTTCAGCCGATGTATGCGCCACAGTGAACTTTTTTTCTGTTTCACTCTGGACTCAGCCATGACGGACTCAGCAGAAGCAGAGGGAAGAGTGAGTGTTTCCGCTTTCAGAGTTCAAACGGATTATGGCTGCTCTCAATGGTTTCGTGCAACTATGGACTCTTATGGTGAAGCCCTGCTCAGAACACACGCCACACTTGCTCGTCATAATCAGCTCCTTCAGCAGCTGGCACAGCCTGTGCCCGATGTGCAATCTGCTGCACCTGCCTCCCTGCAATCAGCTGCCCCATCACTGCCACTCCAACTCATCCCCAAAGGGTGGAGCCACGACTGCCTGCGCCAACGCTATAATGGCAACACAGGTGGGTGTAGAGGCTTCTTAACACAATGCCAGCTAACATTGGAGCTACAACCTACTACCTTTCCTTCAGACCGCTCTCAGATTTGCACATCATAACCCCTCCTGACTGGTAAAGCCCTTGCCTGGGCCACGGCAATCTGACAGAATCAAGGCCCTGAGTGCTCAAATGTTCAACTCTTCATGAACGCCATGCTCAAGGTCTTTGATCAGTCAGCTGTGGGCCAGGAAGCCGCAAAGAAGCTTCTAAAGCTCTGTGAAAGGAGGAGTAGTGTCTCTGACTATGCCATCACCTTTCATACTCTGGCTGCAGAGAGTGGCTGGAATCAGACAGCTCTACTATCTGTCTTTCTCAGTGGATCAAATGATTCCTTGAAGGACTACCTTGCAGCTACAGAGGTCCCTGATGATCTGGAGTCACTCATTTTCTGTCCATTCGCTTGGATAACCGTCTCCTGGCGCAGGAGGGAACAGGTCAGTCACCAGAGCAACTCTGAATGCCCTCTCTTCACCATGGACCCACTGCCCTCTACTGATACATCTGAGCCGATGCAACTCGGACGCACCCATCTCTCACAAGCAGAAAGGGATCGCTGTCTGAGGGAGAGGTGTTGCATTTACTGTGGTAAACCTGACAAAAGACTTTGCTCTGTCTGCAATTGAAATGAACACTGTCAGCTTGGTGGGTTAGTGGGATTGTCTACTAACTGTCATCCAGGCGACCCGGTTCTAAACCTGATTATAGCAGTATGTATAGCACTGTTGTTTGATATCATTAATAAAAGTTCTTTTTGGAATACTTAAGCATTTCAGTCTTGTTGGTTTTATGACATTTGCTGGGTAAATGAGCGAATTCAGCCACCTATGACAAACAAAAATAGCCCTGTGTTTAAGCTAGCATTGTGACACAAGCAGATATGGTCTGAGTATGCAGTTATTATGTGTTCGTTAATGTTGCCTGCTTGCTCTTCAATGTTAATCAGAACTGATATCCAATGGAAGTATATAAAGAGCAGCCATTAATAAAGGAATTCACTAGATAAAGAAATGGCTGAAATGTAATTTCTAGCCAATGCAGATGACTACTGTGTTGTGTGCTCCATGCTGGACACTGATGCCCAGCATGATTGAAATGGTAAGATAATCATCAAGAATTATTTTTAAATCATGTTTGGAAAGTTAAGTAGTTAAGAAGTGCTGAAGTAAACTTTCTTCTTCTTTTGATGGAAATTCTTTGTCATAGGTGTAATGACACAATTGTTTTAATGTAGTTTTGCATCTCTAGGTGCAGTGTGGGACATGCCTGAGATGGGCCCATTTTGAATGTGCCAAGTCTATACACACTTAGACTGACTAAATGTAAATGTACATAGTTTAGATTAATTTATTTTAGTGTTATAATTTTGAATTTGCAGTTGAACTTGTGAGTGTTGTGCAATTCAATGTAAATAGTAGTAATAGTTATTAAGTTAATCTTGATGTGTAAATAGTTAATCAATGTGTATAAGTTTCCATCTCATTTAATTGTTAGATTAAAATAAATTTTGTTAAGTTCAATTTGAAATGTTCTTAAACATTATTTGGGATCCATCCTTAGCCATCCATCCATATGGAGTTAGTTTAGAACAAGCTACTTACAGTACATCTAGGCTATGTAAAAATACTCCAATGAGGTTTGTTTGAATGACAGAACATATTTACATAAAAACATATTATGTGGAGGTCATTTTAATTGTCAGAACTTCCTACCTGCCTATATCAATACTGAAGCATATTCTGACGGGTCATTTGAATTGTCATAACGTCCTACCTGCATATATCAATGTACAAGCATATTCTGACGGCAGAAAAAACATTAAATCAGCGATGAAACAGCGAACAGCGACAAAAATGAAACTGAAAGCGCACCAGGATTTTCTGACAAGGTAGCACAGCTCGGCAGACATGTCTGTCATTTCTTCGCACGGTAGGACGTTGAGGAAGTAGGACAACTCGACAGAACACTGAGATTTAATGTTTGCCCCTCAAAAGATTCGGCTGAATTAAACTTTTTCTTAATGTCATTCTATTTTACACAAATAATTTTTAAAACATTTAAAAGGCTTTAACTGTTAGATTTGGTGAGACTAAAACAGGAACCCAAATGCAGATCAACACGATTTAATAAACGAAGAGCAGGGAACTTTACATAAAGCAGTACGCGGGGGAAGAAACTTAGGAGATCTTGGTAATTTCACAATGGGTAAAAACTATACAAAAAAGTACGCAGAGGGAGAAAGCTCAGGAGATCTTGGTTATTTCAAAAGGAACAGAAATATACAAAAACAGTAATGGTGGAAAACAACACAGTTAAATGACATTAACTGTGTATCCCCGACAACACCAATTACAAACCACTGTTTGCTAAGGACCTATTATGGGTTTACACTGAGGTATTTGGTATGCCATACAGCTTAATAATGTTTTTTTCAGTCAGCAGTGACCCTAATCAAAGTAAAATGTCCTATGCTGTTCAAACTAGAATGCCCAATTCTGCTCTTTTAAATGTCACACTTGAGTTGAACTGCCTTCCTCCAGCAACTCAGTTTATCAACAAGATGTCTTTTCAAACTCGAAAATAGGGAAAATGCATACTTACAGTTTGGATTCCGACATGGCTCTGTTTAGCCGTTATTAAACAACAAAAATGTTTAACTCTTTTCTCACCCATTCAATTCAATTCAATTGAATTTTATTTATACAGCGCCTTTTACAATAGTATTGTCTTGTATGCTGCACAGAAGGAGCACCCAAGAGCAACAGGGGCAAGGAAAACTCCCTTATGTTCAGTTAATCTAGGAAGAAACCTTGGGCAGATCCACGACTCAAGGGGCTAACCCAACTGCCAGGGGTCATGCAGAAAAATTGTTCCAAAGTTTTCTTCTTTGGATGGACATTCTTTGTCACTAGGTGTAATGAGCGTTCACAATTTTTGTTTTAATGTATTTTTGCATCTCTAGGTGCAGTGTGGGACATGCCTGAGATGGGCCCATTTTGAATGTCCCAAGTATATACACACTCAGACTGACTACACTTGTAGTAAATGTACATAGTTTAAATTAATTGTTATTAATTATTGTTATCATTTTGAATTTGAAAACAATTGAATTTGTGAGTGTTAAGCAATTCAATGTAAATAGTAGTAATAGTTATTAAGTTAAATTAATATGTGTGTAAGTTAATCTTGATGTGTAAATAGTTAACCAGTGTGTATAAGTTTTCATGTCATTTAATTGTTAAATTAAAATATAATTTTGTTAAGTTCAGTTTAAAATGTAATGAAACATTATTTGGGATCCATCCTTAGCCATCCATCCATATGGAGTTAGTTTAGAACAAACTACTTCAGTACATCTAGGCTATGTAAAAACATACTCAAATGGCTATGTTTGAGTAACAGAACATATTTACATAAAAGCATATTATGTGGAGGTAATTGTAATTGTCAGAACTTCCTACCTGCTATATCAATGCTGAAGCATATTCTGACGAGGTAATGTTCATGGTCAGAATGTCCTACCAGCTCTTATCAGTGCAAAAAGCATATTCTAAAGGGGTAATTTGAATTGTTAGAATATCCTACCTGCACATATCAGTAGGACTACTTACCTGAGGTGAGACTGGCAGAGGCTCCCATAAGCGCACAAAACTCCCTCCAGAAAATGGAAGCAAACTGAGGACCACAATCGGAGACCACATCGGAGGGGAGGCCGTGAAGCCGGAAGACGTGCTGGAGGACAAGTTGAGCTGTTTGGGGAGTGGAATGAAATGAGCCATTTTACTGAAGCGGTCCACTACGGTGAGGATGACGGAATTACCTTCAGAAAGCGTCAGACCAGTGACGAAGTCAAGAGAAATGGGGGACCAAGGACGACGAGGGACTGGCAATGGCTGGAGCAGGCCAGCAGGGGCATGGCGAGGAGACTTGTGCTCGCCACAGACAGTGCAGGCACGGATGAAGTCCCGGACGTCCTCCCTCATCGTCGGCCACCAGAAACACTGGGAGAGCAAGCCAAGGGTCCTATGGACTCCCGGATGACGCCGCCAGACGGGTTGATCTCAGGCTGCCTCCATCACTCGCCTCTCGATTCCCCACGTCAAGGCAGCGATCATACAAGGGGCCGGGAGAATGGTGTCAGGCGAGTCCTCCCCTTGTGGTAAAGCTGAGACAGCGCATCAGGCTTGCTGTTTCTGGACCCGGGGCGATAAGACAGAATAAAATCAAACCGGCTAAAGAAAAGTGACCACCGGGCTTGACGGGGATTCAATCTCTTAGCTGATCGAAGGTACTTGAGGTTCTTATGGTCCGTCCAGATGAGCAGCTCGAACATGGACGAGAGCAAAGGCAGGGGATAACGATTCTTGATGGTGATGCTATTGAGACCCCGGTAGTCGATGCAGGGCTGGAGCGTTGCATCCTTCTTGCCCACAAAGACGAATCCAGCTCCGGCAGGCGAGGATGAGGGTCGAATTATGCCGGCAGCGAGCAAGTCGTTAATGTACTTTTCCATGGTCTCACGCTCAGGACCAGACAGGGATGTTAGCGACCCCTGGGAGGAGTGGAGCCCGGTAACAGGTCGATTGCACAATCGTATGGTCGGTGGGGCGGTAGCGATGTTGCCTTGGTCTTACAGAATACCTTTCTAAAGTCGTGGTACACGGACGGGACATTGGACAGGTCCGGCGCAGGGCAGGTCTCCGGTGAATGAGAGGGCGAGATGGCTTCTCTCAGGCAGGTGAGGTGGCAGTCACGGCCCCACTCGAGGACTACTCCAGTCTCCCAGTCCAAATGGGGATTGTGTCGACGAAGCCAAGGGTAACCAAGGACGAAAGGGGTGCTGGGAGAGGGCAGGATGTGGAACTGGACAGACTCGTGGTGGTTTCTGGACAGAAGCATATCCATGGGGGCGGTCTGGTAGGTAACTGTGCCCAGCTTGTGTCCATCCAGGGCCTGAGCTGGAACGGGCTGAGGCAGCGGAATTCGTCCAACCCCCAACTGGCAAACTAGCTCGCAGTCCATGATGTTCGCCTTCGCTCCTGAATCGACCAGAGCCACTAGCGAGACTGTGTTGCCAGAAGAGGAGAGTAACACATGAACAAGAGGCTTCTTGTTCTGGGGAGGTCGGGATTTCATCGTGCTCACCAGTATCCTCCCCGCTACTGGTGAGCCCTGGCTTTTACCGGGCAGTTGGCCACACGGTGTCTCCCTCCATCACAGTATAAGCAAAGATCCGCATGGAGCCTTCGCTGCCGCTCTTCATGGGAGAGAACAGACCGGCCAACCTCCATGGGCTCAGGGGGGCTCTGGTGACCGACAGACAGAGGCAGTGGTTGGGCTGGCGGAGCCTCCTGGCGTTGTCCGTGTGGCTGAAGACACAGAGTCTGTCTGGATCTCTCCCTCCGACGGGCCTGGATCTGGCGGTCAATGCGGATGGCCAGCTCGATAGCACCATCCAATGTTGTGGGAGTGTCGAAGCTGTTGGTCCATGTTGGTCAGACAGTACTGTAAGGAACCAGTACAGATGACCCAAAGCAACACGTTAAATCACCAACAGTTTATTAAGGATAGGGAAAGGGTGTGTGGATGCCCTTCGGTGGTGAGTCGGGTGGCGGGACAGGAGAGCAGAGCAGAGGTCGTGGGCAGGCAGCTGGTCAGAAGCCAGGGCAGGAGAGCAGAGCAGAGGTCGTGGACAGGCCGCGGGTCAGAAGCCAGGGCAGAAGAGCAGAGCAGAGGTCGTTGGACAGGCAGCGGGTCAGAAGCCGGGCAGGAGAGCAGAGCAGAGGTCGTGGACAAAGGAGGTCGTTACCAGGGGCAGGAGAGCAGGGCGGTAGTCAATCGGTCCGGGATCGTCAACAGGGCGGCAATCCGACAGGATACAAAGAACAGTGGGCGGGAGCAGGCAGGAGAACAGGACAGAAACACAGGAACAGGCGGATGACAGAAACACAGGATTTTTCGGAAAGCGGGTTTCGGGAGCAGGAGCGGAGTCAGGGTCTTAAATGCTTGCCTTGCGTGAGTAGCAGTAGGTTCGCGGACGGTCTGACAGGGAACACTGGAAGACAGGGGTTTAACAGGTGGAAGTAATGATTGAGGCTGATTAGCGAGAGTGAGTGGGAGGGGCAAGTGATCAGGGAGAGAATGGGTGATACAGAGGCAGACAGACATGACAGTATGCATATAGTAATTATTGTAATATATACATTGCCACTTTGATGATTGATGGCAAAGCGACCCTTGCCTGCTCAGAGGCAAATGTGCGGGCTGCTGGGCACACACCATCTCGCAGTTGGTGATGCATGGTTGGCAGTTCTCCGGCTCTCCACCGGACTTCTCTGGTCACGGCCCCACTCGAGGACTACTACAGTCTCCCAGTCCAAATGGGGATTGTGTCGACGGCCAAGGGTAACCAAGGGCGAGAAGGGTGCTGGGAGAGGGCAGGATGTGGAACTGGACAGACTATATCAGCTATATTACTTTTTGTAATATATATTACTTTTGTATTGCAATACACGTGTTTATGGTTGTTCAAATAATTTTCTGTAATGCACTGTAATACATACCCATTTATCATGTCCACTGACATCCCATACCAATAAAATCTGGGCGACAAGGTGGATCTTGTGGGTACCAGTGTGCCCTCAATGGGTGAGGAATGGAACTCCTCAAAGAGCCTCCTGGTCTCTTCTTTATCCTCTTTGAACAAACACAGTGGGAAGCCTTCCATCATGAAGACCTGGCAACATTCACAGACACAGTACTGTCTTACATCAAGTACTGCATTGGTATGGTCACTGTGGAAAGAGAGCATCCAGGTGTTCCCAAACCAAAACCGTGGACAACCGTGGCTGGGGACACCGGGGACTCAGATGTGGCACTGGCAGAGGAGCTGAACTTCTTTGCCCGCTTTGAGTCCCAGGTGCAACACTCAGCCCCACCACCCCAACCCCGCTACAACCCACATCTACCTCCATCTACCCCCACTCTGGAGGCTGAGGGCGTAAGACGGGTGTTCCATGCCATTAACCCCAGGAAGGCTACATGCCCGGATGGGGTACCAGGAGAGTGCTCAAGGCATGTGCTGACCAGCTAGCAGCTAGCTTGCTTGAAGTCTGCCACCATCATCCCGGTCCCTAAAAAGTCACCCACAACCAGCCTCAATGACTTCTGCCCCGTTGCACTCACCCCAGTCATCACCAAGTGCTTTGAGAAACTGGTCCTGAGACACATCAAAGCCTGTCTCCCCCCTACCCTAGACCCGCATCAGTTTGCATACCCGTCTAACAGATCCACTGAAGATGCAATAGCTACCACCCTCCACTCTGCATTGAGTCATCTGGAGAAACAGGCTCAGCTCAGCTCAGCTCAGCCTTCAACACAATAATACCGGACATTCTGATCCCCATGTTAGCCAACCTGGGGCTCCCACTATCCACCTCCACCTGGATTAAAGACTTCCTGGTCAACCGACCCCAGCAGGTGAAACTGGGTCATCACCTCTCTTCCACCTGCACTCTCAGCACCGGCTCCCCACAGGGCTGTGTGTTGAGCCCACTTCTCTACTCGCTCTACACGTCCGACTGCAGTCCCACACACCCAGAGAACATCTTTGTCAAATTCGCTGATGACACAACCGTGGTGGGGCTGATAACAGGGGGAAATGAGACGGCTTACAGAGATGAGGTCCTGAAACTGAATATCACCAAGACTAAGGAGCTCATCCTGGACTCCGCGGAACAGAGCAGCCCCTGCCCCGCTGTGACGGTGAATGTGTGGAGCCAGTGGAGTCCTTCAAATTGCTCGGGATCCACCTCTCTGCGGACCTCTCCTGGGGAGCCACCGCCTCAGCTCTGGTCAGAGAGGCCCAGGTGCGGCTACACGTGCTGGGGGTGGTCAGGGGGGTGCAACTGCACACTAACCTGCTGGTGACCTTCTAACGCTCCGCCATTGAGAGCATGCTGACCTATGCTGTGTCAGTGTGGCACTCCAGCTGCACAGAGGCTGACAGAAAAAGCCTGCAGGGGGTGACCAACATCGCACAAAAATCATTGGCTGCCCTCTGCCTTCAATTGCCACCATTTTCAACTCCCGCTGTCTCAGCAGGGCCAGGAACATCCTAAAGGACAATACCCACCCCAGTTACCATCTCTTCAACCTGTTGCCATCTGGCAGGCGTTTCAGGTCCATAACACCCAGAACAAATAGATTCAGGGACAGCTTCTATCCCAAAGTTGTCACCATTCTGCATTCTGAACTCATATATGCACTGAGGACTATTGAGGACCATCCCTCATGTGCATTCCGTAAAGCTTCGTCCCACTTATTTTCCATAACTACAAAGACAGTTGGATATCAGTTCTGGTACAGTTAACATTGAAGAGCAAGCAGGCAACATTAACGAACACATACTCAGACCATATCTGCTCGTGTCACAGTGCTAGCTTAAACATGGGGCGGTTTTGTTTGTCATAGGTGGCTGAATTCGCTCATTTACCCAGCATAAGTTAGTTGTTTCAAATGTCGTAAAACCAACATAACTGAAATGCTTAAGTATTCCAAAATGAACTTTTATTAGTGATATCAAACAACAGTGCTATACATACATTGCGTGACTATCCTAGACCACAAAATAACACCATGCTTAGACAGTGCTAATACAATTGTATTATTCAAAACAAGTCAATAACAGTTAATTGAGTCCGTGAAATTCTCAAACAAGACTCAAACTAAGACTAGAAACAGGCATTGGCTTTAATTAATTTAATTATTGGAAAACACTAAATACCGCGTAGGTAGGAAAAATTGCCAAGCGTTAATGCGTTAAAGACCGAAGTAATGGCGTAACTGCGTTGTGTGCATGCGCTCTGAGCCTTGGTAGGATGTCTCGTCAGGTAGGAAGGAATTCCAGAACACCTGACAGCGCCATCCAAGTGGATGGACTAACAACATTTCGGCGGACAGGAACCACGCCAGCACCGGTAAATCTCGGGAGGTGGTGTGTGTATTTTTATTAACAACAACTGGTGCACAAATGTTGTAGTTATCTCAAGCCACTGTTCTGTGGACATTGAATTTTAACGCTTAAATATCGTCCTTTTTACTTGCAGAGAGAATTTACTGCCGTCAACATCACAGCTGTTTACATTCCACCCAGTGCAAACACGAAGTGCGCACCGTCTACATTGTATCAATCTGTGAGTTCACTACAGGACTCAAACCGGACTCGGTCTGCATAATCGCCGGTTTCAACCAGGTCAAACTAAAGACTGTACTACCACACTACCATAAACATGTGAACTTTGTGACCAGGGAGAGAATAGGCTTGACCAGGTCTACACAAATAACAAACAGGTATTCAGAGCAGATCCCCACCCCTACCTGGGGAGCTCAGACCATCTCTCTGTTATGCTAATTCCAGCCTATAGACCACTGCTAACGAGGAGCAAGTCAGCTGTGAAGCAGATCAGGGCATGGCCAGAGGAGCCACCTCAGCTCTCCAGGACTGCTTTCAGGAGGCAGTCACTACCAACCAGCACATCAACCTCACCGAATACACTGAGTCTTTGACTGGATACATATCCAAATGCATGGATGATGTCACAGTCACAAACACTGTCACTGTACAAGCAAGCGACAAACACTGGTTAACCAGGGAGGTATGTGAGCTCCTGAGAGCACATAACACTGCTTTCAAGTCTGGGGACAAAGGCAGCCCTCAGATCAGCCAGGGCCAACTTGCACCGGGTGTGCACTTCAGCGACACAAAAGACCCCAGACGCCTGTGGCAGGCATCCAGTCAGTCACAGACCAACACCCTGCCGTGCGAGGACAACACAGACTTCCTCAACTCTCTCAACACCTTCTTCAGCCAGTTTGAAGAAAACAACACCACCACTCCAACAAAAGCCCTACTGGCCCAGACAACACAACACTCCAACTAGACCCTGCGGAGCTGCAGGTCCAGACAACATACCATACATGTGCTCAGAGACTGTGCAGACTCACTCACGGATGTCCAGATATTTTTAACATCTCACAGCTACATCACTAAATGACTACAGACCCATAGCACTCACTCCAAGTGCTTTGAAAGGTTGGTCATGGCCCACATAACATCCAGACTTCCTACTACTCTGAACCCATAGCAACAGTACTCCACCTATGCCTGGCTCATCTAGAAAACAAAAACAGTCACGTCACGGATGCTGTTCATTGACTTCAGCTCTGCTTTCAACATGGTCATCCCACAGCATCTGGTGAACAAACTGAGTGCAGTAGGCATCAGCGCTTCATTATGCAACTGGCTACTGGACTTTCTCACTAACAAACCACAGACAGTAAGAGTCGGCAAAAACTACTCAGAGACCACCATCATTAACACGGGGTCCCCAGGGATGTGTGCCATCTCCATTGCTGTTTACACTGGTGACCCACGACTTCTGTGCCAGATTCACATCGAACCACATCATCAAGTTCGCTGATGACACAACAGTGGTGGGCGCATCAGTGACGACGAAGTCTCAGCATACAGAGAGGAGGTAAATCAACTCATCAACATCGACAGAAACAACCTACAACTCAATGTCAACAAAATAAAGAAATAACTGTAGACTTCAGGAAACAACACCTGACACACACCCACTCACAATCAATGGCAGTACCGTGGAGTCTGTGAAAGCACAAAGTTCCTGGGAGTGCACATCACAGATGACCTCACATGGACCACCAACATCACCTCCCTGGTCAAGAAAGCACAGACACGCCTTCACTCATAAGATGAGGAGAGCTGACCTCCCCACTTCTGCGCTCACCACCTTCTATAGGGTGCTATTGAGAGCATCCTTACCAGCAGCCTCTCCGTCTGGCACGGCAGTTGCTCAGCTGCGGACAAGAACGCTCTACAGAGGGTGGTGAGGACTGCTGAAAAGATCATCAGATCACCCCAACCAGCCATTCAGGACTGATACACATCACACTGTTCCAAGAGAGCCATCAATATCATCTTTGTCACCAGATGATTTAGTTTAATATCCCACTGTGCTTCTTGGCTGTGTGGCACTAGCCAATTAATTAGCCCTCCCTTTGGATCCAGACATGGATGCCAGTGTGATGACGTGCACTTATTGTTGCTCAGAGTAAACATCTGCAAGTGATGAGGTTAAATAGTTTTTTCTCCTCCTCTTCCCTATACTTCCCTATACTCTGTCTCAAGCACACACACCAGAGGGTGCAGTAGCCTATCTGTCCTGTTGCACATTCTGTCAATCATCTGTAGGTCTACTGCCAAAGCCATGCCATCTCTCCACACAAGGCTTGAACAACTTTCATTCGTACGAGCACTGCTCTTTTTACTGATTACTGACATTTTTGTGGTAGCCTATTTTAATCTCTCAGGTCATTACACCATCTGAACTTTTGTATAGCAAAGACAGTGATGAGTGTATATCTGTTTGTGTGTGTGTTTTAGCCCAGTGTACAGGATTGTGTAGAGTTCGGTAGTTCCTACCCCATCTTCTTGTACTCTGTTTTTCTTGCAACGTGTGTGTGTTTGTCTGTTAGAGTATTCATGTTTATGTGTGTATTTCATGTCGATATGTGTGTGTGTGTGTGTGTGTGTGTGCAGTGTACAGGATTGTGTAGAGTTCGGTAGTTCCTACCCCATCTTCTTGTACTCTTTTCTCTTTTCCCCAGACAGTATGCACAGTGTGTGTGTGTGTGTTCTTTAGAGTATTACATTTGATTGTGTGTGTGTGTGTGTGATAATGTGAAAGAAATCCAGCTGAGGTGTTGTCAAGCAAACACATGTCTAGCAATCGCCTAAGCAGATTTAGAACATGCACAGTAGAATCTTCCTCACAACTTTCTTTTTCTGTGGGGTGTAGGGTAAAAGTGTAGGGTAAAACCTTATAATAATATGACTGGAGAAATTCTCTCTAAAATTAAGATTTAAAATTTAAAACCCATGAATTGAAATTTAAGACAAATTTAGACTTTTTAGACTTATTTTAAGAAAACAGTTTTAAGGAACTTTTAAGGACCCGTGGCGACCCAGCAGCCTCAGTTTATAACTTAATTTCATAGAGGTGTTCAGTGAAACAAGTCTCAAAAGTTTATTTAATATTTTTACTGCCATTTTTGCTCCAAAGTGGATGACATCTTACTACTACTTTTCAATACACACCCATGTCATTGAATGAGGTCACAAAATAGCTATGTTAAAAACAACAATTAATTTTCAGACATAACCAAGTGAGTAACAGTGTTGGTCATATTACAAAGTAATCTAATAGTTACTACTTACTTATCCAAATGATAAAAGTATAAAAGTAACTAGATAATTATAAAAGTAACTAGATACTAGGGAAAGTAACTATTGTGTAACATTTTTAAATAATAAACGAAATTTAGTAACAAAAAAACCTCCATCTAATAAAATAAACAAAAATCACTTTGTCCCAAAATACTTCAGTCACATGCAGCACAATTAGTTTACTGCACCTACTCTACCTCCCAGCTAAAGAGTAACATGTCACCCAGCAGAACGACCAAGAGGCACTGAACTACCCCCACAGCATTACTGCAAATTGGCCCCAAATTGGGACACTTGGATCATACCAACAGATCAGGGTTACACAGCATACAAAGCACAAGCTGGATCATTATAATATTTCTATTGTGAACAGTGTTAAGTGTATTAATTAATAACAAAGCTTAACTTAGAAATACATACAAATATCATGGCTTTACATAGTACAGTAGAAAATGCAACATGAATATGACCCCTGTATGACAACAATAGGAATGAGGGTGTCCCCACCCCTGCAGAATGACATAAAAGCTGTGTGCGTTATGTTTTATGAGGAACATACAGACATCATAAATGTTATTACTGATGGAGGATAAACTTTGCAAGGATTAGGAAACAAGTGGCTAATTCATGAGATCGTGGCAAACCAATGGATTTTACTTGTGATCAAATGCCAAACCGGCAAAACCCAAAACTACAAGTGTCTAATAATGTCCAAATAAGACTTAATTTTGTCTTTTGGTATTGAAAAAATATATGTGAATATGTGAATTTCTGTTGTACGACCACCTTATAAGCCCCTTACTGAAAACAGAAGCACTCTGTTTACAATATATATTTTTTTTTTTCACAAGGGAAAAAAGGCATTGTTAGTTTTAAAAGCAGGTCCATTTTACAAAGAGAGACTGTACTAGAGTTTAGATGTAGGACATGGTCTGATCCCAGATAGCAACAGTTTGCTACCAGGGACTTCACATAGAAGTCCAAATATATATATATATATATATATATATATATATATTTAATTTTTTTTTTTCACAAGGGAAAAAAAGGCATTATTAGTTTTAAAAACAGGTCTGTTTTACAAAGAGAGACTGTACTAGAGTTTAGATGTAGGACATGGTCTGATCCCAGATAGCAACAGTTTGCTATCAGGGACTTCACATAGAAGTCCAAATACCAAGTATCCTAAGTAGTACCATAGAAACAGAAGCTGTCTTGGACTCTCAGCGTACATCAATGGCGCCGCCATCTTGGTACAGTCAAGGTCAGCATAAAGCATTTAGAACCAAAACCAAAAGTCTGAGATGGCACTTTACCAGATGTTGCAAGCTTCTGATGCAATTCTGTATGTGATTAATTTCAGTTTAGTTAAGCAATATAACACCGAGTGGGAGTGAGGTTGTTTGTGGATATCCTGCCATAGGCACAAAGCGAAGGCTGAGTCCCTGAGTCCATTGCTTTTATACAACAGTTCCATAGCCAACGAACAATTTGGTTTCTTAAACGTTGTATTTTCTACCGTTTAGTTTTCATTTATGTTTGTCCACCCCACAAAATGGTTCTACGCTTAGTTTTGCGTCTCCCATTCCCAAGCAACAGTTAATCAATTATTTGGAAGTTCTCTCAATGTGAGGAGTCACTCATGGTATATAGTGGAATATTCTCACTCCTAGTGACGCATACAATGTGTCTCATCCAATTAAAAATTGTTACATAGTTTGACCGGACCAAACTGTTGTATAATATATTATCAATAACTAACCATCTAAATGGATGGCTGCTATGCTCATAAGCGGGTTTACAGTTTTTGTTAAAGTGACAGCTCATTTAAGCTTCACAATGAGTTGGGCAAATTGATATACAAGTGAATATCCATGAAATAAACATACAGGCAGAACAGCAACATCTCCTTTTAAGTTTATGCTGAATAAGAGGATTTTAGGAGTCTATTATTATAATAGCTGTAACAGTAACTTTGCGATAATGAAGCAGTTATCTGCACTAAGCAGTTATCATAGGCTATGTCTTCCTCCACATCCAAAATGTTTCGTTCTTTTTTCCTTACAATTCTGACATTAACTAACTAATGTAAATATTCAGTCCATGAGCCTTGCAACACTGACATGCTACAGCAGCAAATCAGAACCCAGATCATTATCACAGATGGAAAAACAAGGTGCTTTACTCTAGGGCTATTTGAATCAATTGCACAGAGCCCTGTTAAGGTCTCCTTGGACCATTTTCAGCCCAACTAAAGTTACATACCATCTTCCTCAGAGCCCTCAGAGAACAGCTTGAAATACTCTATAGATGTATGGCACCTTTAAGAAAAATGCAAAGACTGCCTTTTGTGTTGTAGGATTATTTCCTTTGGGCTAATCTATTTTCATTCAATTTAAATGCACATGTCAAATTATAAGTGAAAGCATTTTTTACAGACACTTAAGTATCTCTAGTTTACAGCGAGGATCCTTCAGTCTTGCTGATAACTGCTTGAGCCTTGATTCTCCAAGACAATTGTTGCTTAGATCCAGCTCTTTTAGATGAGAAGAGTTGAACTTCAGAGCTGAAGCCAGATAATCACAACCTTTTGAGATTTTGCAATTTGACAACCTGAAAGAGATTGATCATTTGATTTGTCCCAGGCCTCCCAAGAAAGTGTTCAAGGAATTCAACAATTTGTTAGAATTTGTTTCAAATTACTGTAATTGAGAGATGTAACTACTGCACTAATAAAGCTGTATACTAACAAACAACTGTCACATTAAAATGCACTGAAATGAGTATATAATGAATGTGTTAAAGGAACAGTGTATCACAAAGCCCAGTTATCACATAGCACAGTTAATTTACTGAATTACAGCACTAACCTCAAAATCTGCAGTTTGCAATTGGGACTTCGCAATCCCTTGAGAGAAACTCAACTCCAGAGTCTCCAAGTTTATTGTTACTCAGGACCAGTTCTGTCAAAGTGTTTGGTGACTGCAGAACTGATGCCAGGGTTTTACAGGAATTACAGTTGAGATAAATGTCGGCAAGTCTGCAACACAATTGAATGTACTATTTAATGTAGTGTTAATGTACTTAGAGCAAAAATCCACAAAAGGGCAAATCGAGCATTATGGATGTGACAGAACATGAGAAAGCACCGGTTCCATGTGGTTTCTACAGCTGAATACATCAAATTCACAAAGTTTGCATCATCATTTATTTAATCATCAGTCATTAATGATTAACAATCGGTGTATGGGAAATTAGTCATAAATAATAAATCATATTTATATTACAAAAATGTCCACTTTTGAATTATCCATGTACAGGTGACTAAGAGCAGGTTATACTCTACTTGGAGGTGTTGGCATAAGAGTGACATGAGCCTGTCATGATATGACACTAGAGATGCAACAGTACCCACAGTTCGGTATGTGTATTGTTTTCTGGGCCACGGTACAGTTAATAAAATGGGCTTTTAATGGCTAGGCCTGGTCTCTGTAGGTCTACTACAGGACATTACCAACTATCAGTTAGGGATTTGATAGGGACTAATTTGATTCAATTTTTTTCATTGATATTTCATGTAATTTAAAGGTTGTGCTGCCTAATGTATGCCGGAGGGGCCAGACAACTTATTAAAACCAAAAGTTACATTCATTTTCTCACAATGTGCTGAAATATCCTGAACCCGTAAATATCCTATTGTAGGCCCATTTTATTATAAACTTATAATCAAAATAAGGCTCATTTTGAAGCAAAACTGTTTTGCTGTACTTGAGGAAATGTGTTGTCAGACACCATGGCTTCTATTGCTAATTGTTGCTGCTAAGCAACAGTGAGATATTAGCCTCTGCCTTTTCTCCCTGCTGCACAAGAGGGAGGCTATAGTAGACTAATGTAATGTTAACATGCACAACATTCCAACCTGCAGAAATTGATTTCAGGGAGTCTCACATCAGTTATCTTTAAAACACTGTGCTGCAAAGAAGCTTTCATTATTATTATTGACAGAATAGCCTAATAAGGGAGACAGAGGTCGTCTGCAAAAATAGTACACAGGACCGATGTTCAGCCTATGCCTCACTCACACTTTGTCTCTCTCACCGGTACTGACACCTTGCAAAAGAAATTTGTGTGATTTGCATTACTTGTGGGTGTCCGGAAAGAATTGGGAGCTATCTAAATATGGCACCTTGGCTCACCACCCCAACCACCCACTGCCAAGTTAAGCACATTTTTAATTATTACTATTTACGCCTTTTAGTATTACTTGTGAACACTTGCCATGATTTGCCATGTAAATAAAGCATATTTGAAATGAATTAATTAATATCTGGACTTGTCAACTTTGGCTAATATTACAAGCTTCCTGTTGTGAAGTGTTTGTTAATAATCTTCAAGCAATTGGTGGATGTGTCTATAACAGCTTCTTCTTCCCTTGCATTTCTGGTTGCTAATTTCACATTGACATTTTATGTTGTCCTAATGATAATGCATCACAGCTTAATCATGTCTCAGAAATAATACCTCTCCTTATTCAGTGGGAACCTGAATGATAGTGATAATTCAGGCTTTTTGCACTCCTGGTACTTGCAATTTATAGCGGAACAAAATGCTCTTGATTTAACAGCCATTGTTGTTATTGACGACCTGTTGACAGTCAGCTGTTTACGGCAAAACAGCTGATCAGGTGGACTGAATTTTACAGTGGGCTGGTAGAATGTTCAGGTCGGCTTACCAAAATGGCATCCACAGTGGTACAGGCAATACTTCATGGCCATTGTCTCACTGATCTATCTTGCTCGCTCTAGAATCGTTGGTGAAACTAACCAATTGCATTGTTGGATGAGGTCTGATTGTTAACCTTTGTTTACCATCACCATGGTGATAGCCATGCCGTGAAAGCTGGCACAGGTGTAGTTGGCAAATTGCCGTTTTAAATCATGTCTTTTTAGCTTTATTTGAGAAACTTGTGGGTTGAATTAGATATCGTTCAAACTTCAAATATAAAAAGGATTCACATAATACACTTTTAAAGTAAGTGCGACCTACCGATCTGGAGTTTTGGATATCTACCCATTTATGTTGATAGGGTCTGGTCGGGTGTTGGGGTATTCACTGTGGATTTAATTGTCAATTTAATCTGCAGGTATTGTAAAAAGTGTTTGTTGGTGATGCCAACAAACTCTGTAGAGGGGCCTTTCTGGACCAAGTCTGCAAATGTGAGAATTTGCCATTGGTAAACAGGTGTTGTAGATGTGTAATGCCTTTCCTTTTCCAAGTGCAGAAATTGAGTGTTTGTTTTTGCAAGTGAAAACTGGGTTGTTCCAAATTGGGCTGAGTTTTGAGGGTGAGTGCCTTGTGTTAGTAATGTTGTGGAATTTCCACCAGGCTGTCAGAGCCGAGCTGATGGTAGGAGCTTTGAAACATTGGTGTTTTTGATTGCTCGAGTAAGAAAGAACAGGTCTGAGATCTGGAGGTCATTGCAAATCATCTGTTCTAAGTCTAGCCAGGTAATATCAGATTGGTTATGGTGGGTCCATCTATGTATATATTGAAGATGATTTGCCAGACTATACAAGGTGAAATTTGGTGCTTCTAATCTTCCTAGGGTTTTGGGTTTTGGTTGCTAGTTTGATTCTGGGTGTCTTGTTCTTCCAATAGAATTTTGTGATTGCTGAGTCTAGAGCTTTAAACCAGGAAGTGAATGGATGTATTGGGATCACTGAGAGGAAATAATTTACTTTGGGTAGAATTGTCATTTTGATAATGGATATACGGCCCATGATGGAGAGTGGGTGGTCTGTCTAGCATGGGTTTTTCTACAAACATCTGCCCCAAGGCACTCAAAACTGCCCGGACACGATTCTCCATACAGTGCGATACAGTATGATTTCATATTAACACAATGCAATGCAGTGTGATTCGATATGATACAATGTGATGCAGAAAAAATTATACTATGGAATACATAGTAGTTCTTCAATTATGGCAGAATTTAAGCTGGCTGTGCCTTTTATTTTGAAATACAGGAAATACAACAGAGATCAGAGAGTGCTTAGTTGTGCTCAGACACACTGCTTTGACTCAGAGACAATGGATTCTTCAGAGGTATTTCTGGAACTGATACAAGTATAACCTTTAACAAAAATCTGAGAAGATAACTGTGCATATAAAGAAGGATATGACTTCCGTTATGGCTTTCGATTGAACTGAATTACTAGGCAGTGGCAAGTGGAAAAAATGTGGGATAGGCTACTTGTGTTGTGCTCCCTGTGTATTTAACCGCGACACGGCACAGTTTACATATTGAATTTGATTTATCCAGCTCTCCACCATGCTTGACTTATAGCCAACCAGTGATTGTATCACTTCAGATTCTTCCTCCATGCTTCTACCAGGCTAGCTACTCTCTGGCTGGCCGCCTGTCTGATTCAAAGAAAGCTTGCTGTTTGTTTGGCCCTGCCTCTTTGCGCGAGATGACAGTCGGGCTGAATTAGCCAATGCCAGCTGCAAACCAGAAATAGACCATTTTTAAAGTTATAATAATAGATATTATTCGCTTTTATCGATGCAACCGCATCGTGAATGTTCATTCCGATTTATCGATGCAAATCGGTGAATCTTCCCAACCCTAGTTTGCGCCCACTTCTTTTAATGCATCACACTTCACACATCACAGTGAGGCACGTGGATTGGTCAAACCTTGGGCTCTAGCTCTGCTCTGACCGGGAGCCCATTTCCTGAGCTCTTTTCCTGTTTGGCCAGCTAGTTCCTCTGAAGCACTGGGGCTCAGAGCAGCCAGAGGAAATCATCTTGCCCCTCAATATGTTTTTGTCTTTTCTATGTTTTTGTCTTTTCCAGCCCAATAAACCTTTTTGGACATGCTTTGGTGTAGAAAGTAGATGGCTTTTGTTTTTCAGTGTACACAATTCACTTTTTCTGTCCAATAAATCCAGTGTTAGCTTATTGGTTGTTACATCCCAATAGTTGAGTAACTTTAGCTAGGTATTAGGAACTTGGACAGCTGTGTGGGATGTGGGTGCTCTATGGAACATATAACCTTACTGCACAGATAGGGTCCCTGGATGCAGCATTCACAAATGAAAGATATCTCACAAACCTTAAAATCTGAAGTTTGCATTTAGAACTACGTAGTCCTTTAGAGAGAAGCTGAAATCCAGGATCTCGAAGATCATTGCTACTCAGGTCCAGCTCTATCAGGGAGCCTGATGACTTCAGAGCTTCGGCCAGAATCTTACAGGAACCATCAATGAGTCCACAGTTAGTGAGTCTGCAGGAATATGCATTGTATTACAGAGTTGTCCACAAACAACATACAGTACATAAATAACATCCTGTGACTACCTGTACTGGTAGTTTTCCTTCTATATATAAAGAAAACTGCAGACATTCCCTATGACATCATCAGCCTAATTATTCTCAATGTAACATCAAACTGGTAACAACTGATACAGCACTTAGTCCTACTGGCTATATATTTGGCTTTATATATGTCGTGTTTGTGTGTTCTACAGTTCACAACAGCTGCAACACCTTGCTGTTTTCAGATGTTATTTGATATATTTATGGTTTCTGCTTTTTCCAATTGTGTTAGCATTAAAATTGAAATTTAGCATAGCTACACCTTTAAAAAAAAAGTCAAATACTATAATCTAAATAATCAGCTGGGTAAGTTTTGTGGGGATATCTACAATTCAAATTCTTCACCCTATTCACCACTAATAAATTCCTCCATTAGGTGTAAAAGAGGTGAGAAAACAAAAAGGCTAGCAACAATGCAAGGCTGTCATATATTTTCTAACTCTTGGGTTTCCAACTCTAAAGTAAGATCTGGACTGCTCCAGCTCCCTTGTCCTTGAGGAATTTAAGGTGGTCAAATACAGTTTTTCCTTGACATTCCGGGACTCTATAAACCAGTTTATCCAAGAAGCAGGGATAAGGACAAGGTCTGGCTGAAAGTGGGCTGCTGATTCGGCAATCAGCCTGGGAGAAGGCTCCTTCAAAATGAACATCACAGTCCCAGCAGTGGCCAATTCAACGTGGCACACAAGGGTCCTGGTTAGGTGGGAGCTCCCCAACTGGAAAATCATGCTAAAACCAATGTAAAACACTCTCCCAACTTCAGTGAGCTTGAGGCCAATTCAGACCGAAGATTCACAACGAGACAAGACCGCTTTAGTCGCTGCAAGCAGTTTCAAGTTGTTGCTAAAGATTCCAAATGTCAAATTACAGTTTCAAGGTTTTAGAATGTTTTTAGCTCACAGCTTTTATGACGTGATGTCAATCGATCTAGCAGAGATGTCAGGGCAGAGTCACAAAAATGAAAATATTTTTTGGACAGTTTGCTATTTAGTTAATCAAGCTAACTTTGTTTGCTAACTAGACAGTTTGCTCATTTATCTGGACGTTGCTATGGAAACCCTGGTCCCATTGAGAGTTGTTGCATTGGTGTGAATGCTTCAGTTTTTAGACAGAATGTCTTAGCAGTTCGCCTCATCATGAATATTTGGTCTGAACTAGCTACACAGGTGGGGCAAGAGAGGAGACCCCATGTGTAAGCTCTGTGGGGAGAGAGGAGCCATGCCTATCAGGGTGCAGGGTGGCACTTACCCAGGGAGGTTTAGGTGGCGCCATGACAAGATGCTGTCAACTTGTCGAGGATTCCCTGAGTGTGGAATCTCTTGACAAAAGTTGGAATAAGAGGCAGTGGCGTTCAAGGAGGCCTCGCTGGGTCACGCTGGCTACTTGACTTAAGGGCAGAACTACACTAAATGGGCTAAAATAATTGACCTTTGGCTCAGCCCGCCCGAATGCAAATGAATCAATTAACTACCAGACGCCCAGAGTCCAGACTCGACATTCTCAGTGTCCATAGGGAACCATTAGACCCTGCGCCACAGCTCAATTGCAGTAATAACGGATATGCTTCATAAGTCAGTCAGCTGCGACGGTGTGCCCGAGTTAGCAACAGTAACTAAGGAGGGTGGGGCATAGCGGTGACTGAGCCAAAGGTGAACTGCTAACATTATTTTTCCCTACCAACTAGCCCAACATGAGATGTAAGTTGACGGTCCTTTCCGATATTTGGGGGCTGGGGCGTGTTCAGGACGTTATTATGGTTATGGTTCTATTTATGGTTCTATGTTCTCCAAGGCAACACACACATAACAATAAAAACACATAAACTGATAACACACCATACCAGACTATTGTAGCAAAATTATCTGTCTAATACAAGCATAACAGAAATTACACTGAAACATAAACACTAATTAACACAAATAACATAATTTCAAATGACACAAGTCAAAAACACGATAAATATGCCAATTGCTGTCAAATCACATTACACTATACAATAAACAAACATAAAAACAAGGGCATGCTGTAACTTCCATTACAAATTCAGCAGACTAGGAAGTAAAACATTCTGCTAATCTAATTTAGGGGCTCAGCTAAACCATATACAGGTTATTGTTGCCATTTGCCAATACATGATTTCAGTTTCACCAACCTCAAGATCCGCAGGCAGCATTTGGAAGCATGTTCTAAGACACAACTCAGATGATCATCATCATAACCACGATCCAGGCCATTGTTACTCAGGTCCACCTCTTTCAGTGAGCTAAGTGACTTCAGAATGGAAGCCACAATAACCCAGGATCTACGACTGAGTTTACAGCCAGCAAGCCTGCAAGAATGTGTACAGTGCTAGATTAGAATTTAGCACAAAAAGATCACAAAGATAAGTAAAACTGAAATCTAAAGTGACCATATGATGGGTCAAATCACTGGAGGACACATGAGAGGTTCTCCTAAGGGTGTTAGTGAAGCTGTTTCAGTTTTTTCAACACCTCTGCACCATTGTCAGCAATATTGTTGCTTCTTTGGATTTCCAATTCTGAGGCAGGAATTGAGGTTGCTATCAGGATGTGGAACTGCAATTCAAATTTACATTAAATAAAGTAGAATTTTAATAAAATCAAGTTCAAATACATTTAGATGTATGTTTACTAATAAAACCAATTTCATTGAACTGCTTTTTGTAATTCAATTTCAACACTGTGGGGCACATCCAGTTCAATTCAAGTTCCAATTCCTGAATTGAATTTGGCTTGAATTCTAATTCTGTACACAGCTGTTGTCATTTCCCCATGTCATGAGCACCTGACTTGGCAGGTGTAGGCTGGTTGTCAATCTGGGGTACAAGTAAGGAAGTAAGGTTATAAGGAAAGGCAGTATTAATTTCCACTCCTATGTGGAATTTCATTTGTTTAAACTGTAATTATGATGATAGAAACAACTGAATAACATTTTACCTCACCACCAAAACGTATTCAGTGGCCTTTCACTCTCATTTATTCATCATTGACCAGGACCTCTCTGAAGAGTCAGAGAAAAACCCTTCTGTTCCCAAAAATCCCAAGAATATCAAGATCCACAATAGGAGGAAGAGAGTTTTGCCAGCATGTGCCTCTCTTGTGGAATTTTCTCAACAAGCGGACATTCTTAATACCTTTAAGTCTAGACTTAAAACCTTTCTCTTTACTGCTCCCCATTGTTAGGATGGTGCATGGAAAATCATCACTCTTTATGGGTCAAATGGGTTATTCAAAAATATTAATTGTAGCATTTCAATAAAAAAATAATGGTAACACTTTAGAGTAGGGTACACATATTCACCACTAAGTAGCATCTTATAAATATGCAAATTAATAACATACTTTGTTAGTCAAATTGTTAGTCATTATAAGTCACTCATTAATTCCTTATTCTACATGACCTTATTATACCCATAGTAAACCATTGACTAGAATTTCTCCAGTATAAAATCCTAATAACTGCTTATTCATAGTAAGTAAGCAAGCTAGTTATTGTATATGAATTATGATCTCATATGCTTTCCTCAGTAAGGGGCTTATAAGGTGGTAGTACAACAGGAACAGTTATTCTGAGGAACAGTTATTCTCAATCAAATAGACATAATTAGGACTTATTTGCACACTATCAGGCACTTGTAGTTTTGGGTTTTGTTCCTATGAATAAACCATCTTTGATACCTTTGATGGTATCTTGATGAATGTGTGTAACCCTAATCACCCTAACCAAAATAATAATGAAGAATGAATTTACAAGGTGGGCCTATGACTTTGAAGATGTACACACAAATTTCACAAACCTCAATATCTGCAGACTGCTGTTGTGTATATTACTGAAAAGATAATCATCGCTTTCATCATGAGGACCATTGCCCAGGTCATTGTTGCTCAGGTCTAGCTCTGTTAGGGACTTCAGTGACTTGAGAAGTGAGGCCACAGTATCCCAAGCACCATCCAATTCACAACCACTGAATCTACAATACAGCATGTGACAAGATAGTGAGTTTGAAGCACATCCAGCACTCACAATGGCAAGGAAATTATCAGTGTGCATACAAATTTCACCAACCTCAAAATCTTGAGATTGCAGTTGTAAATGCATATGACATTTGAAACATTAATGAAATGATGATCATCATAAGCATCTTTGGAAGCTTCCTGAAAATTGTTGCTCAGGTCTAGTTCTGTCAGGAGGAGTAGTGACTTCAGAAATGAAGCCACAGTACTCCATGTATCATCACTGAATTTACATTCAGCGAGCCTGGAAGAAAATGTTCTGTATTATGGACTGGTAGATTCATTTAAATATGAAAAGATAAGAAAAGATAGGGATGCTATGGTGCCACTGTGGAGCTGGCTAAAGGGCCAGGACATGGGGAAGGTGTGTGAAATTACCTCAGGTCAGAATCAAACTCGAGTGTCTTGTCTTGTGGTGTGCATGCCTTAACCAACATTACCACTGCACCTGTGTTCTTAAAGTGCACTGTATCTCATTGGGAGTCATTCACCAATATCTTCCTAAGAATTTTCTAAAATTTGTTCAGGGCCATTTAAAAATCTTCACAAGTGAATGCAAATATTCTTGAAAACTACGTAAGTGGGTTTTACATCATTTACAGATATCAACTGCATTTGACAGACAACAGTTGTAGGATTGCTAGTGACAAAATATTATATGTCAGTCTTGTACAACCTTTGTGTAAATCATGTTGAGGTTGCAAACAGGAAGCAAAATTGCAATTTAAATTGAATTGCAAGAAGTACAATTGGAATTCCATGAAATTCAAAGAAATTCATGATACATTATTTAGGTGTATTTAACAGTGGAGCTTTACAGTATATATTGTGATTACAACCTGAATTTCATAGAGATATTATTGTATGGACTGTACACAACACTTCATTATAGCACATTAAAACATATTATTAAATTGTAATAATTTTCAGCAAATGTATGATTTATGTTAGTGTCTGTACTTCCATTTAGAAGAATAATGTATGTTAAAGATATCACAATAAGAATGAATTTCTCTGATTTGCAATGAATTCAATTTCATTAGCTGTAATTCAAATTTATTTCAACATTGTGTATGGTGGAGTCAATTCAAATTCAAATTTATTAATTGAATTGAATAAAATTCTGAAATTCTGAATTGTGAACAGCCCTGGATTAAGAATGTCAGCTCACTTTAATGGTATAGCCATTAAATAAAACATACACATGACACACAAATTCAAATCAGAAAAGTGAGTGAGTATAAATAAAATCTATAACCAACCTCAATATTTGCAGTCTACATTGAGAATTACATAATCCGGAGGAAAGAACAGCAACACCAGAATGTCCCAGATTGTTATAGCTCAGGTCAAGTTCAGTCATGCAGTTTGGTGACTGCAGAACTGAGGCTACAATCTCACTGGATTTCTCAGTGAGATTACAGCCAGAGAGTCTGTAGGAAAACAATACAGATGAACCATTTACACTCACAAAAGATAATAAAGACAATGGCTAAAATTGGCTTTTTCACTTAGGCTATTTTCATATTTCATATGATCTAAAACTAGAATGACACTCAGCAGAGTGCACACTTTCGCCAAATATCTGTTGGTTGGATTATAAGGTATGTTATGCAATGGGCCAAGAGTGAACCTAAAAATGTTGCTGATCAATCTGACCAATAGTATACCTAAATCAAGGTGTCATAACCTACATAAAGTTCAAAAGCAAGTACTAAATTTGTACAAAAGTACAATATATCCTTGAACATCACTGTAATAGTCCACCATTGTGATAGTGTTGTCAAGGCCATGGAAATGTCACTGATAGTTGACTATCGATAAACAACCTGGAGTTGTTTTCCAGCATCATACTTGCTAACTTCCTTGGTTTACCAACAGAGCAATAATTCGAACTATGGTCTTGAGAAACAGATGTGTTTGTGTCATAACTGCATAGTTCAAACCAAGGAAGTTGCTAACAAAGCTGGAAAAAGCACCCCAGAAATTGTAGCCTAAGAGTAATAAGAGAGTAACAATAAGAGAGTAACAAACCAACTTTATTACATATATATGTAGAAACATTAAAATATTCGTGATTACATTTATTTATACTGAAAGATATGTTTCTTTATCAAGTTTATAAATACATAACGTAACATACTTAAGTGCCTTGAAGTTAAAATGAATATCCTGAAGCTGAGCAGGTAGTGGAGGGTGTCTCGATCCAGTTCTTTTATTTGGGAGGAGGTTGAGGTGAGAGCAATTTTTAAATGACAATGTCCATTCTCCGTGAAATGACAGTTATAGAGTCTGCAACAGGGAGATTAACAATTATTACAGTAATGTGAACAACGATTTTACATTTCACTTAAAAGTCTATATCTATAATGCATTCTAAATAATTATGACGACAATGAAAAGTCTTGCATTGTGCATATACCAGGTTCGACTTATTCTTTTCTTACAGCATCATAACACATTATAAGTATTTTTTAATCATTAAGTCAATTATAAAGCTTTTTTCATCAACAAATTGCAGTAATTTTCCTAGCCTAGCATCAAATAATGGGCATAGCTCATCTGTCCTTGATTATAAGGTTTCCAACTGAAGGAAGGGACCTTACTCATTCCCATGCATTTCATGGATCCCAAGGATTCAACTGAACTGTGCTATACTACAACACTAACATTAGACAGACCTATATTTTTAAAGGGGACACAGGATGGATGAATCGAGTACTGTATCTTCTTTAATGTTCAAATGCAGAGTATTCACTTTACAAGCCCAATTAAAACCTCATATTTTGCTGAGACTGAAATACTTCCTAAAGGTTTAATGGTGCCCACAATGGCATCCACAATTGAATTACAGTTGATTTCCCAAAAATTATATCACAGACATACATTTTTCTAATTTGCCAATTCATGTTCACTCCATTCTATGCTTCTGTCTCACACAGACTGATCCTTAAAAATATGGAACAAACGTGTTCCTTATCAGTTCATTACAGAACACATATTTTTTCATTAAAATACAGGACAAATCCTTACGGTTGTCAACCCTAAACTACAGTATGATAATACGCCTATGCTAATCCTAATACTGTCCTTCCAAAACTTCACCAGCATGTCGATTTCCCAACAAGAGGAGATGACATTTTGGACCTACACAACACACAAAGGAGCATACAGAGTTTCACCCCTCCTCACATTGGTCTCTCTGACCACCTCTCTGTTATGCTAATGCTAGCATACAGACCGAGAGTGAAAGGGAAAGTGAGACAGAACCCAAATAAAGATTTGGCAGATTTTTGCGGTAGTACAAGACACCAGGGCAGGGGCAACAAAACTTTGCAGATCAACAGAGGGGCACTGTGTATATTCAGAGAGGTACTCCACAAAAATATTCCAAAGAACAAAAAAATCTCAAGAAAGCACAGAAGTTTCAGACTGGGTTTCAGATTCAAAAAGGCTATTCACAGAGAACAAAAAAATCCACAGGCAAAAATACAAAATCCAGAGGCAGATTTAAACAAACTTCATCCAACACAGGAGGCCAGGTCAGACAATCAGACACGGAACAGAAAACTAGGTGACCTTTAAATAGCAGACAGACACACAAGGGCAAAGGAGACAGACGGAAATCATTACAACAGTAATTGAACCAGGGATGACAACAGGTGTGACACGATGAGGTAACAAGATTCAAGAACAAGACAACAGGAGGACAACAGGGAAATCCAAATTAGGAAAAGGGGGTGGTCACACTAGGGGCACATGGAAACTGAAGACAAAAGTAGATGGAACACCAAAGCAAAAACGCTGTCAAACACACAAAACTTCTACAGCCATCCAGTAGGGTAGGGTGGCCAGAGTCCATGATACCCAAAACCCCAAAACAGAAAGATCACTTCAAGATTACTTTGACAGAACAGACTTGGAAATGTTCAGGCAAGCAGCCACATTCAACAACCAGAGAGGCACTAATGAGTACACAGACACTGTCACTTCTTCTTACATCAGGAAGTTCATTGATGATGTGACCCACACAAAAACCATCATCACTCAGGCTAACCAAAAGCCATGGCTGTCCGATGATGTCCACTGCTGAGGGAAAGAAACAACACCTTTAGAGCTAAACTAGACTGAGAACAGTGATGCAACCAGAGACACACAGAGCCTGTGGCAGGGAATTCAGGTTATTACAGACTATAAACCTGCTCCACAGACCTGGGACAGCAACATCTTTCTGCTCAACGACCTCAACAGCTTCTTTGCAAGGTTTGCAGCACAACCAGGCTCTGTGCCTGTCTGCTGCCAACGCCAGGACACCCTCCACTGTCAACACCGAAGGCAGCAGATCCAGACGACATCCCTGGTCATCTGCTGAAGGACTGCGAAAGGGAGCTTTAAGTATGTCTTCACGGATATCTTTAACATTTCTCTGAGACAAGCTGTAGTTCTATCGTGCTTCAAGGCCACCACAATCATACTACTTGACTCCAAACGGTCCACAGAGGTTGCAATCTACTCTGCCCTCCACCCACCTGGACACAAAAGACTCATATGTGAAAATGCTGTTCATAGACTTCAGTTCTGCATTGCGGTTCTGCACTGCATTGCGACCCCTCTGCAGGTTCGCTAATTCTCCAACGGGGAGTGAAGGGAACAGAGGGAATAAATAACCAGGGCAATCGGTGAAGACAAGACCTTGGCCTAGTGATTGCGTCATTGCGGTAAGCGTGCTACGTCATTTCCTCTTTACACTGTGTGTGTAGCTGTGTGCAACGCTAGTCCAAATGCAGATATTATTCGCAAATTAGCATACTCTCTACCCACTTATCCATTTTGTTTCTTAAACTATACTTTAACACAACTGTTAAATTCCTTCACACACTACAGTATGACTTCTCCTCCTCGCTCTCTCTCTCTATCCGTTGCCCGGCTTGTCAGATGTTTAGCTACTCCCCAGCCTCCTTTAGCGGTTATGATACGTGTAACACTTGTAGACAGCTGGCTACTCTGGAGGCGAGGATCACTGAGTTAGAAAGCCGCTTCCACACATTAGAGAAGACTTACTCAGCGCCAGATAGCCCTGCTGCCCCTTAGCAAGTGTGGATGCACCAGAGAGATCATCCTAGCAAGCTAGCCAGTGAACCGGCGGCATCTCTCTCGCAGCAGGGAAAGTGGGTTACGGGTGAGGGGCACTAGTCGCAGAACGAAGCCCCCTGCACACCACCAACCACTTCATCTTTCTAATCGATTCTCCCCCCTAAGTAACTCTTCCGACCAAGACAAAACTCTGGTAATTGGCGCTTCTACTGTACAAAATGTGAATCTAGCGACTCCGTCGGCCGTAGTTACTTCAATCTCTGGGGCTAGAGCAAGCAAGCGACACTGAAGCCTATTTGAAAGTGTTGGCGGCTAAACAAGTAATGAAGTACCCCGGGATAGTTATCTATACTGGCACTAACGGCGCCCGATTAAGGGCAGTCGGAGATCACCAACACGAGTTGTATTTCTTTGTGCAGGTTGGCACAAACGATGTCAGACTCTGTAACTTTCTCTGGTCCCATACCTATTAAACGCGGTGAAGAAATGCTCAGCAGAGTTTTTTCACTGAACTGATGGTTGTCAGGATGGTGTGCCGATAACAATGTGGGCTTCATCGATAACTTCAGCTCCTATTGGGGAAAGCCTGGACTTCTGAATCGAGATGGTATCCATCCGTCTCGGATGGGTGCTGAGATCCTTTCTAGGAACATTGACTGTCACTTAAACTCGGCTTGTTCCTGACAAACCAGAGTTTGATCCAGGTAGCAGAATTACTGTCCTACACAGTTCTCTGCCGCCCCGCCGTCACCCTAGCAGCAGACAGACAGTGAGAGTGTACGCGACAAAAACGTTTTCAAAACGACCCGGTAGGGGTATAAATTATACCAACCTCACAAAAATAAAACCAAAAACAAAAAAACAATATAGCCAGAAATCACAACTGAAATTTGGCTTATTAAGTATTTGTTCAATCTCCTCAAAGACAACTTTAATAAATGAACTTATTTCTGATAATCAAATTGACATACTCTGACATAAAATCTGATGAATACCTCCCACTAAATGAAGCTACCCCCCTTAGTCATCTAAACTATCACATACCACGTCGTTATGACCGTGGTGGTGGAGTAGCCACAATTCACAATTCAAATCTCACTAGGGCCCCTAAGCTTGATTATATTTTTAAATCTTTTGAAGTTCTTGTCCTTAATTTGATTCATCCTGATGTGAATGGTGCTAAACAATTAAAAATTGTAACATTTTATAGACCTCCTGGCACCTCCACTGAATTCTTATCAGAATTCTCTGACTTCCTGTCCTCTCTATTCATTAAATCAGTAAACATAAATCATATTAGGTGATTTTAATATCCACATCGATGTTGCAAAGCGATAGCCTGGCAATTACTTTCCAATCTCTGCTTGATCACATTGGCTTCTGCCAAAATGTAAACACACCTACACATCAAGGTAACCACACCCTGACACATGGAGTACAAATAGAACTACTTACAACCCTACCTCAACACTCTACACTAACTGACCACTACTTATTAACTTTAAAAATCACATTAGACTATGTAGCACCTAACTCAGTCTACTACTACACTAGAAACATAACTCCCAAAACTACAGATGACAAATTCTGTCTCTCCTTGAGCCTCTACTGACCCAATATAGCCCTGCATTAGAAGGCCCTACGCCAAGCCCAACCCAAGTTGATCAATTAACTGACAGTGTTGTAAATGTACTATACTCCACATTTAACACCACTGCACCACTCAAAAAGAAAACTAGGAAACAAGAAAAAATTGCCCCATGGTATACCACACAGACTCGCTTACTGAAACAAGCTGCTCGTAGACTTGAAAGGAAATGGAATGCCACTAAACTCGCCTGGAAAGATAGCTTAAAAGAGTACAAGACAGCACTTAATGCCAAATCATCATATTATTCCTCAATTATAAAAAAAAATAAAGATAATACAAAATTCCTTTTTAACACTATATCCCGTTTAACAAAAAGCAGGATTGAGGTGTCCCATTCCATTCCAATAAGTCTAAGCAGCAAGGACTTCATGGACTATTTTAATGACAAAATTTAATCTATTAGACTTAAAATAAACAACTCCCTTGTAACCTCAAATCCAGTTGGACCACATGTAATGGTTACAGCTAGCTCTAGTCATCCTGTATTATACTTTGATTAATTCACACCCACCAATATATATGAAATTACGTCTTTGATGTCTTCTGCTAAAGCCTCAACATGCTTTTTGGTTCGTTTCCCAACTGATCTTCTTAAGGCAGCTCTCCCTCTATTGGCTGAGACGATTCTTAAAATTATAAATGACTTACTCATAGCTGGGCATGTCCCAAAATCTTTCAAGACATCTGTTATTAAACCATCAATTAAAATGTCCTATTACAGACCCATATCTAAGCTCCCATTTGTTTCAAAAATACTTGAGAAAATAGTGTCTAAGCAAATCTGTAGCTTCTTAAATGACAATAATATCCAGGAAACCTTCCAGTCAGGCTTTAGAATTAATCATAGCACAGAATCAGCCCTAGTTAAAGTCTTCAATGACCTCCTTATCGCATCTGATAATGGATATCAATATTAATCCTATTGGATCTTAGTGCTGCCTTTGACACTATTGACCATGGCATCCTACTACACAGGCTTGAACACATGATAGGCATCAAAGCATTAGCCTGGTACAAATCATACCTCTCTGGTCACTAGCAGTTTGTACATGCTCATAATGAATCATTAACCCATACCAAAGTAAAGTTTGTTTTACCCCAAGGCTCAGTGCTCAGGATCTGTTATAAGGAAACATGGTATTACTTTCCACTCCTATGCTGATGATACCCAGCTTTACCTTTCTATGAAGCCTAATGACTATATGCCAATGATTAAACTTGATGCATGTCTTCTAGACATCAAAACCTGGATGACTAATAATTTCCTTTGTTTAAATTCTGATAAAACTGAAGTTATGATGATTGGCCCTAAACAGCTGACCAACACTCTACCCCATCACCAAAACTTACTCAGTGGCCTGTTACTGTCATGTAATGCAAAAGTTAAAGACCTTGGGGTAATTATTGACCAGGACCTCTCTAAATAGTCATGTAAACACATTTCAAAAACATCTTTTTTTAACCTGTGAAATATTGCTAAGATAGTTCCTATCCTTTGAGGATGCTGAAAAATTAATACATGCATTGATTACCTCTAGGCTTGATTACTGCAATGCTCTGTTCCCTGGGTGTAGCAATACTTGCATCAAAATCCTACAACAAAAACAAAATGCTGCATGTCCGAACACTGACCAGGACTAAAAATATGAACATATCTCTCCTATTCTTGCTTCCCTACATTGGCTCCCTATTAAAAGTCGAATTGATTTTAAAATACTCCTCCTAACCTACAAAGCCCTCAAGGGTGATGCACCAACATATATTAAAGACTTACTTGTCCCTTACCACCCTCCTAGAACCCTAAGATCCCAAAATGCTGGTCTCCTTGTAATCCCAAGAATATCAAAATCTACGATAGGAGGAAGAGCCTTCTGTTACCGTGCACCCCTCCTGTGGAATAATCCCGCCCCCACACACACATTTGACAAGCAGACACTCACAATACCTTTAAGTCTAGACTTAAAACCTTCCACTTTACTGTTTCTGGTGTTACTGGTGCATGGCAAATCATCACTTCTCATGGGTCTTTTGGAAGGGACTGCCTCTGCTGTTGCCCCCACTTGCGAGGCATGGCAGCCTAGTGCCGCCACACAACTCTCTCTCTCTCTTTCAGCTCTCTCTCTATTTATATATATGTGTGTGTGTGTATGTGTGTATATATATATATATATTTATGCGCATATAGGTATGCCCAAATTACTGCTTTCTGCTTTTTGCTTCTGATGTGCGAGCCTGGCCTAATTCACTATTTTCCTCTGTCCACAATTATCTTTGCTGAGTGTCATCCCTGCCTCATTCCGGCAGACTCCTCTCACCCTCCCTCCTGAGTGGACTACAACCAACACTACGGAGGCACATGTCACGACCGACTCCCCATCACAGAAGACCTTCCTGGGCCTTGCTGGGCCGACTCCCCTTCCTGAGGCTTTGTGATTGACTACCATGTATTGTAAGAGTGGGATAATACACTATTATGAACTATTATGAACCTTAGCTAAAACCATAGGCAACTTATAGTCTGTCATGGTTACTACTGATTGTCATTTTTCTCCATGACCCCTGGCAGTTGGGTTAGCCCCTTGAGTCGTGGATCTGCCCAAGGTTTCTTCCTAGATTATTTGAACATAAGGGAGTTTTTCCTTGCCCCTTTTGCTCTTGGGTGCTCCTTATGTGAAGCGCCACGAGACAATACTATTGTAAAAGGTGCTGTATAAATAAAACTGAATTGAATTGAATTGAAGACACAGGTGGAGGCAATCAGTGAGGACAGGTGAAAGGGATCCAGTGCTTAACGGGGGAATGAGGAAGTGAGATAGAATCATTGAAACCAATGAAGCCCGTTAGTGAAGCAGACAGGGAGAGAGTGTGAGGAAAACAGGGAGACAGAACAGCGTGGTGACAAATATCAGCAAACAGTGTAGCATTATATGGACAGCAGTTGATCTTCCACTTAGAACTGGTTAAAAACAAAGCTCTTGATTTACATTGCCCCTTAGCAGGAGGCCCTGGCCCTTAGACTTTTCAGGATGTGCAACAGAAAAGTTTGGCCACCCCTGCCACCAGCTGCATCACTGTGGGGGGATAGCTGTTCTGACTACAACAGGAAAACCCTGCAGCGCATAGTGAACACAGTTGAAAACATCATTGGTGCCCGCACACAATCTCTTCAGCCTCCTGTCATCAGGGAGGAGACATAGGAGCATCCGTGCCTGCTCCACCAGACTAGAAAACAGCTTTATCTGCCAGGCTGTCAGGAAACTGAACTCTCTCCCCAAAAACTCTGGACTCTGAACTCCTTTGTTGTTCTATACAACAATCTACACATCTATTGCACAATTACAGTTTTGCACTACTACTTACATATGTTTTTGGACAACTCTAGACTCTGAAGTTGCTGCTGTTGTGTACAGCATTTCTTTTTATACTATTACAACACATCCTTTTGCACAATTTCTTCTTTGCACATCATTACATATCTTTGCACATCATCACATCATGCCATACAGGCATTTTTGCTGATTGTGACATTCTTGTGTTTTTGTTTTGTGATCTTGTCTTGTTTAGTGTAGGAAGTGTAGTGTGGGAAAATGCATCTCTTCGTCACCGTGGTATACTGAGAAACACAATTTCAATTCCTCTGTATGTCTAGTATATGTGGAGAAATTGACAATAAAACTAAGTTGACTTAACTTTTTGTAGCAAACTCAGTATTGACACATGAAATGTAGAATTCCAACCTCAAAGTCTGTAGTTTGCAGTTGGGACTGCACATTCCCACAGAAAGAAATTGAGCTCCAGAATCTCCCAGGTCATTTTCACTCAGGTCCAGTTCTGTCAGGGAGTTTTGTGATTGTAGAACACTGGCTACAATCTCACAGGATTTATCTCTGAGATTACAGCCAGCTAATCTGTGAGAAAATAAAAGGTTAGTAATTTTATTATAGAAAACTATAAAAGACCTTAGTTTCAGTAACTAGTGATATTCACATGATATTTGGGATTAAGGGTTCTCCATAGGTTTGCCACTGAATCATCTATTACTACTGGATAATCTTTTTCATATTTTTAGTTTTTGACATATTAACACAGTGTAGACTCAGTGATATCTGCCAACAAGAACTGCCACACCAGTAGGAGCTAGTGCTGTGTACTATGAACCACTGAGAACTGCTGGGTCACACAGACTGGAATTAGTGAACATGAAATGCAAAATGTAAAAGCTGCAATTTATTTTTGTTGATACATAAAATACCTTCACCCACTTTCTGGTCAACAGTTTGACAAAGCATCCTTTGAAATGACAAGCCCTTAGAAACAAACTACTTCAATAATGAACTAATTAGTTAATAATCCACAAGCGTTGTGTCCTTGAGCAAGGAAAGTAAATCCTTGCACCTCAATGTGTGGGGCTCAATGTGAGCTCACTGTGTGTGTGTGTGTGTGTCTGTGTATACCCACTAGATATGTTAAACACAAAAGACAAATTTCCCCAGGACAACTAAAGCTACTTAACATAGAAATATCTGACACAGACACTGAGTTACTGCATGGACAGCACAAAATAATCTATCAATTTAACCTTATAGTCTGCAGTTTGCCGTTGGGACTATGCATTCCAGCAAAAAGACATTTAACTCCAGAATTTCCCAGGTCGTTGTTACTCAGGTCCAGCTCTTTCAGGTAGTTTGGAGACTGCAGAACAGAAGCTACAACCTCACAGGATTTATCACTGAGATTACACTGAGAAAGTCTGTGAGAAAGCAATGCAGAAGCATCAACATAATAACAAAATACAACACATTACAAAGTCATTCTGACTTTGACATTCTGGAATTATAAGCCATTGTGAAATCATCAAAAGTTGTTTTTGACACTGTGTATACAAATTGTTCATACTGACAACACACACAAATATGAATTTGAATACAAATAAAGGACAGGATTGTGACTGTAAGAGTGTAAACCACTCTATTGCATCCTAGACAACACAGAAAGTCAAAGTGCAAAATACCAGAATTATCCTTTAAGAACTACGTTTTCAAGAATTTCATTAATTCTGAAGGTTTTCTGGATGAAACATAAGAAAGCTATGAAAATAAACTTCACAAATATCACATCTTATTAAATTTTGTCGTAAGACAAAAGTTAAGAAGGAGGCAACTTTTTCGTGAACCTGACCCCACACATAAATTTAAATCAGGAATAAATTAATACATCACAGTGATAATTTAATGTAAAACAAACCTCAGTATCTGTAGTTCACAATGACAGTTACACAATCCTGCAGAAAGCAGTTGAACACCAGAATCTCCAAAGCCATTGTTACTAAGGTCAAGCTCAACAATGGAGTTTGGTGACTGCAAAACTGAGGTTACAATCTGACAGGATTGATTACAGAGATTACAACCAGGAAGACTGTAAGAGAACAATAAAAATTAAATATTAAAACTGAGGAAACACATTAAAATGATGGACATGAGGCTGATGTCTGTTTACTCGGTTTTAGTAAAGCTATTTTTCATCTTTTTATAATATCATGGTCTACTTTATATAAACCGGAAATCTCTCAATTCCTCTGATGGGTGGTACCCGACAGATTCACTGGGCCTCATTCTTACGAAAAAATCTGTTCTTAAACCCTACTTTGCAGTTTTCACAAAGAGTCTGACATTCAACAATGTTTTCTTATTGGGATTTGTTCTTAGACAAGAACAAAATCTGTGCACATTTAAGAGCATTCTTATGGACATTTGAGCACTAAGTTGTTAATACAAAATCATAGATTATTGCACACACAAACACACACACACACACACACACACACTCACTCACACACACACATATATATATATATATATATATATATATTACTTATAACTTTCACAATTTTCTGGAAAGCCCAATTCCTTGCACACCACAATAACAATGACTGTACATACCAAAATGCCTTGAGGTTATTCTGAGCCTCCTGAAGTCTATCAAGTACAGGAGGTTCACAGTCCAGAACCAGCTCTCTCAGATGTAAGGAGTTTGAAAAGAAAGCAATTGCTAAATAACCATATCCATTCTCAGTGATTTGACACTCAGACAGCCTGTGGGAGACATAACTGTTCTTATAAACAGAGCATTTTATTTTTCAGATCAATTATCAACTACCTCATTACTCAGTGTCAAAAATGTGTAGGATTTCAAATTAGATTGCTTTCAAGACTAATGGCTACATATACCTGGTTTTTGCTTGACAAATGTAAAATATTATAAGAATAAAGAGTACAATGCTTAAAAGATTTAGAATTGAATAACTTGAACCTTAAACTCTGCACTTTGCAGGTGGGGCTAAGTATTCCTGCTGAGAGACGTTGGACACCAGAATCGCTGAGGTTATTGGTACTCAAGTCCAGCTCTATCAGGGAGTTTGGTGACTGGAGAACAGCAGCCACAATCTCACAGGACGCATCACTGAGTTTACAGCCAGAAAGTCTGAAACAGTAAACAGTATTTCATCACACCTTGGCAGGGAAATCTAAACATTTTCAACATTATATTTCAACATTTATCACATGATGCATTTAAAGGCTGCACCTACATAAACACACTGCAATACAATATTGTATTGTAGGGGATTATATGCAGGATGCCACCACACACACACTTTTCAGGAAAATCAAACTGCTAAAATTGAAAACATTTATTAGTGTAATTCCTAATTAATGAATTCAGAATATTTATCTTGTTACACCAATTTTAAGATTTATTACAGTTTTTCAGTTTTACAGAATGTGATGCACAAATATTTGGAATTCAGGTTTTGATTTTAGGCCTAGACCTATGTTCTTTATTAGACATATGTCAAAATACCATTTGGAGAAATAACAGACAATATTTTTGCCTAACTGTAATGGCTTACAAGCTACACTTGCACTTCAAGAGCAAAGAGGTAGTAATTTGACTTCTGAGTCTTGACAGTTCAGTAAATGAAGCAGTGGGCTATTTGGAAATCGCTAGGCAACCTACAGTCTACAGGTGGAGGTAAGGAAATGTATGCATTCATGTTCATATCCCATCAGCCATCAACCACAGGACCTCGTATTTCACCCAAAAAAGTGAAAGTAAACTAGCATCGCATCTCATATGTAGGGCTACATAACTTCACTGACCATATTGCGGGTTCATTTAAGATGTCGTGAGAGCTACATTTTACCACAAAGTTAATGTTATAACTAGCTTTATTTTGCTTGCTAATCACCTGCAAAGAGCTTTGTTCTTATCAAGATGAGCCCAGACAGAGAGACTGAGATAACGCCAACATTTTTTAATCACAATGAAGTGAAATTGTATTGACGCAGCATTAACATGTTAACATGTTCGACATCCCTAATAAACAGAATTAATTATAATTCATATACAACAACTAGCTCACTTACTATGAATAACCAGTACTTATGAGTTTATATTGGAGAAATTCTAGTTAATGGTTTACTATGGGTAGAATAAGTTCATGTAGAATAATGCATTAATAAGTGATTTGTAATGACTAACAAATGGCTAGTATGTTATTAAGCTGCATGGTAATAAGCTGCTTGTTAATGGTGAATATGTGTACCTTAATCTAAAGTGCTACGAAACTTGATATTGAAACTTAGTTTATGAAACTGAAACACTGGTAACAAATTGTGCTAGAATTAATTTGAGGTTTCAAAACAATTACTACAGAAACATATAGCATTTGATCCAGGTGATAGGATACACACACACACTTCATGCATTCCCCACAGTGTCATTTCTGGTCAGAAGCTGGATGGGAGATAACTTGGACTGATTAACTGTCCTAGATTCAAGCACATTTGTCCCTGTGGTCAATTGATTTGTTGATGTAGGCTATGTGTGCACATATGTCAGATCCTGAGCGCAAAGGAGATTTGTGACTTTTGTGCTGTAAACAGTGTGCAGTAATGGGTAGGGTATACTCTATCTGAGAGGATATTGCTGTTTAAAATGTTCTTGAGAGCAATGAGATATTTATTAACAGCTCTAATTAGCATCTTTTCTGCTTACAATCATCTGAAAAAGTCTGAATTTCATTCCTCTCTGTTGTTAGCCATGACTGGTAAAGACAGTGAGAGTGAGAGACTGAAATATTCTCTTTAGATTATTTTTCCAGTCACAGCAGCGTTAGGCAAGAGCAGACTTAATTTTCCCCTTAAGCTACGTTGAAACATCTAAATTGTGCATTTAGCAAATGCTTTTATCCAAAGTGACTTATATTTGTCAAGTATCAATTAAGGCTACTAAGTAACTTAGGGTTAAGTGCCTTGCTCAAAGGGCACAACAGTGGTAGCTGGGATTCTGACCCACGATTTCCAGGCTACATAGCATGCTAGCTAGGTTTCTTAACTGCTACGCTACCACCACCCCAGTTTTGTGAATCATAAGTTACAAGTTTTAAGGCATCATTCAAGTTACCAGGCCATGTTCATGACACGTGAGTAAGAGAGGAGAAATATGTGGAGAGATGGGCTTGTATGTATATTTAGCTATAGCCACTTTAATGTCAGGATACGAGAGAGTTATCATGTTATCAATGGTGTGCAAGTTCCGAACTTTGATAATATAGAACAGCAACCTCAAAGTCTGCAGTTTGCAGTGGGGACTAGACAGTCCCTTAAAGAGAAGTTGAGCTCCAGAATCTTCCAGGTCATTGTTACTCAGGTCCAGCTCTATCAGGGATTTTAGTGACTGAAGAACTCTGGGTAAAATTTTACAGGACCCATCGGTGAGATTACAGCCAGACAGTCTGTTTGAAAAAGAAACAATAAAAGCTGAGGACAGTGAAGTCAGTCAATCAATCAATCAATAAATCTGAAAATGAAAATAACAGAACAACAGAGTTAATTCCAAAACAATATTTCTTACATGCCATGCAGTACATTTCACTCACAGTGGGACAATTCATAATATAGTTAATTAGAAAATGTCCTGCAGCTTTATGATAAACACTTTAATACAAACCTGACAGTGTGTGTGTGTGTGTGTGTGTGTGTGTGTGTGTGTGTCATGGAGGGTTGGAAATGAACAAAAAATCGAAAGATTTGAGGAAAAAAACAGATGGGCAAATACAGACCTCTCTCATCAATGTTTTACAGTAAATTTGATGACTCGGTCTACTCAAATATAGAGCTCTCTCATCAACATTTTACAGTAAAATCATGACTCGGTCTATTCAAATACAGAACTCTCTCATCAATGTTTTACAGTAAACGATGACTCGGTCTTTTTCAAAACCTGCTTAGCTTGGTTAACTTGTCATAAAGACGACACTTTCTGATCAAAATCTGTGCCAGATCGGTTGGTTACTGTAAAATGGTTAATGAGGAACCAATTTAGATTCATTTTGAGGAACCCAAGTCAGTAATAAGGAACCTAATAAAATCATGTCTGTTGAACTCTGACCTGTAGGCCTGGGCGATAAATGATAGGCAGTACATACATAACAATAATGATCCATAACAATAATATGTATCACAGCAGACACAATGTTAAGAGGAAAGCAAAGCATAGCAACTATATGTAATGCAGAACCTATTTAGCTTAGGTTTGATCAGGCCAAATATGTGTGTTTGCTGTAACATCAGAATCAGAAAAAGTGGGAAAAAGTAGGTCGGTAATGCTTTTTTATTAGCCATCAGTCATCAAAAAAATTAAAAATCACTTTGGATACAATGGCGGTTTGGTGCGTGTACCCCTAAAGGCTCACTGTCACATGACATTCAGCTCTAAGTGTCTCTTCCTTGTACACAAATGCCTAACGTTAGGCTATTTCTGTTATAAAAATCTACTGACCAGTAAGCTTGCAGGGGCACGATTTCAGGTGAGCTGCATTTAAATACTGGCTAAACGGAATTACATGTAGGTACAATTATTGGCTAAACAGAATTATATGTAGGCATACAAGGTGTTTTATTGCCCTTCCCACATGTAGCCTACAATGAATAGCTGCTCACAGCATTTAGAAGCATGAGTGATGCAATGATGCAATGTTGAGTTCGGTTACTGCAAACAAGAATAATTTTAAGGAAGGCCTCATATTGTAAGTATAATGTGGCTCAGATATTTAGGGCAGCCACTGAATCGTGCACCAACCTCAAAAGCTGCAGTTTGCAATTGGGACTGCAAAATCCTGCAAGAAGAAGCTGAACTCCAGAATCTCCCAGGTTGTTGCTACTGAGATCCAACTCAGTCAGGTAGTTTGTTGATTGCAGAGCCAAGGCCACAGTGTTGTAGCACATATGATTAAGTTTACAGTCACCAAGTCTGCAAGGATATTAATGGTTAGATAAACTGTACAAAGTGCTGATCAACTGAGTTGCTACATGTAAGCATTTAGGGCCGAGGTTTGTGACATCTTCAAGCAGGTGAATGTCTGCCTCTTGCTTGATTGCGAGGGCACTTTCGCCAACTCTTGTAAAGGTGAATTACGGTAAATGAACATTAAGGCTTGAAAATAACTCACCGTGCTTTTTGCAATTTTTGACAGCTGGGATCAGTCTTCTCCGTCCCTCATTTGACGTGTTGTATTCCTTCAGGTCAAACTCATCTAGCACTTCCTCAGTCATCAGAAGCATGTAGGCCAGTGCTGAACAGTGAGCAGGAGACAACTGGCCTTTAAAATCCCTTGGTGATTTCAGGTACTCCTGAATGTCATTGTGCATGGAATGGTCGTTCATTTCAAACAAACAGTGGAAAAGATTGATGCATCTTTCCGGGAAATATCTTCTCTGTTCAGCTCCTTGATGTATTTGCATATTTTTTTGATACTCTCTGAGCTGTTAAGTGGGTGGTTGAGAAGTCCCTGCAACAGTCCATGATTTTCTCTAAAGAGATTCCCATGAGGAAACGAAGGAAAAGATCCAGGTGTCCATTTTCACTCTGCAGAGCTTTGTCTGCAGCTTTCTCCAGCAACTCTTCTAATGGCAATGGTGCTTTCTTGACAAATAGTTCTGACACATCCAGTTTCTCATTCATAGATTTCAAAGAAACAAACACATGAAGTGCTGCCAAGAACTCCTGAACGCTCAGATGTACAAAACTGTATATCTTCTTCTGGCGAAACACAGATTCTTCTTTGAAGATCTCAGTGCACAAGCCAGAGTACACTGAGGCTTCACAGACATCAATGCCACACTCTCTCAGGTCTTCCTCATAAAACATGATGTTTCTTTGAAGCAGATTCTTGAAAGCCAGTTCTGCCAATTTCAATATTACACCCTTATGTGATTCCTGGAGCTCTCTGTTATCTGCTTCACATCTTCCTGATACTTTGAATCAGTCCTGGTCATCTGGATGAGCAGGAAGTGTGTGAACATCTCAGTCAGAGTTTGGGGATTTGTTGGGCATTGTCCTGTTCCAGCATCTGCTGAAGCACAGTGGCTGTAATCCAACAGAACACTGGAATGTGACACATTATGTAGAGACTCCTGGATCCCTTAATGTGTGAGATGATTCTGTTGGACTTATTCTCATCACTGATTCTCTTCCTGAAATACTCTTCCTTCTGTGCGTCATTAAAGCCCGAATTTCTGTTACTTGGTCAATGCACTTAGCAGGAATTTGACTGGCTGCCGCTGGACGTGAGGTTATCCAGATGAGTGCAGAGGGAAACAGAATTCCCTGAATGAGACTTGTTATTAGAACATCTATTGATTGTTGTACATCAGACAACTTTAAGTTCTGTTCAAAATTCAGTGTTAACCGACTCTCATCTAGACCATCAAAGATGAACACAACATGACAGTCTTTCAATTCTTCAATATCTTTCAGCTCCTTCAGCTCAGGATGGAAGTCAAGCAGGAGACTGTGAAAACTATACTTATCATTCCTGACCAAATTGAGCTCACGGAATGAAAGAGGAAATACAAAGTCTATATCCTGATTGGCTACGCCATCTATCCAGTCAAGAATAAACTTCTGTACTGAGACGGTTTTTCCAATGCCAGCAACACCTTTAGTCATCACTGTTCGGATTTTTGCTTCTGTCCAGGTAGGAGTAAGAAGATGTCATTGCAGTTGATTGGTGTGTCTTCTGTGCTTTGTACTCTGGATGCTGACTCTACTTGCCAAACCTCATGTTCCTTATTCACCCCTTCACTCTCTCCTCTGTGATGTAGAGCTCTGTGTAGATCTTTTTGAGGAGTATCTTTTCTCTGATGATGCCTTCAAATATGTTCTCAAACCTCCTGTTCAGACTGGCTTTATGATTGTCTTTAACTCTCCTCAGGACCCCATCACCTTTTAGAAATAGCAAATGATTAAAGACAAATTAATACAAAAGTATTAGCTTACCTACAAGCACAACTAAAAAAGGATTCTGTTCAGATTGTCATTAAGAGAAATTATTTAAAATATAGTATTATGTCTTGATAAAGTCTGTACACTAGTACACTGTACACTAGTAAACTCTGTACTCTTACTAGATGTGTTAGGAGTGACAGGTTGCTGGTTTATCAAGCTGTGCTATGCTACAGTCCCAGTGAATATAGATTAAAAGATTTAATATCCACAAAAGGTCTTGTTCAAAAGCTCAGAAGATCCACCCCCAAAAAAAAAAAAAAAAAAAAACACATCCAAAATGTGGCTCAAAAACTAGGTATGATAACTTAGAAGAACATTTACATTTACATTTAGCAGACGCTTTTATCCAAAGCGACTTACAAAAGAGGATAACATTCAAGCTACAACACAATGAAACAACGAACAAGGAGTGCATATTGCTAACATAGAAACTGCACCATTTTAACTGCACCATTTTAAGTTGAAAGTGCAGAGAAATTAAATTGTTAACCCTTTTAATGCAGTTTTTCCAAAAGATGGATTTTGACATCTAAAGTTCAAAGGCTGTAGCTTGATATTGGTAACCAATAGAGCCTGACTGTAAATGAGACAAATTGTCACCACCCTGTCCTGTCTATCTGTTTCCTCCCTGTCTTCTCCGTTAACTGGCTTCATTGGTTTCAGTCACGCTATCTCACTTCCTCATTCCCCCGTTAATCACTGGATTCTCTTCACCTGCTTTCACTGATTGTTCCCCAGCTGTGTCTCGTCTTCCCCGATTGTCCGCAGCTATTTATTCCCCTCAGTTTCCTCCACTCCCTGTTGGAGAATTAGTGAACCTACACGCTAATTGCTGAAGGCAAGCATTAAGAATTCTGACTCCTGTCTGTTTTCTGTTTTTTTTTTTTTTCCGTGTCTGTTACCTGCGTCTGTTTCCTGCCAGTGTTCTGTTTCCCGGTCTGGTTCCTGTTCTGTTTCTGTTTGTCTCTGTCTCCTGAAAGATCGTCTGCCTGAACCGAACCCGGACCGCCTGTGACCTACGCCTCTGCTCCTCTGCCCCTGGTATTGACCCATTGCCTGCCCACGACCTACGCTCTGCCCGCCTCTCCTGGACTCCTGGACCCGTGATCTGTCTTCGACTAACGCTGTGTGCCCCAGCCCCGGCTTCTGACCCGCCGCCTGGCAGCGACTCTCGGCTGCTCTCCTGCCCGGTTTCTGACTCACCGCCCGTCCCCGACCAACGCTCTCCTCCGCCCGGTAACCCGACCTGCCGCCTGTTCGACCACGAGTGCTCCTGCCTGCCCTTCCTGCTCTGCGCACTTCCTACACTTCCGCGAGGCGCTCTCACGAGCACATTCACACTTCATTTTCCCCTAATCCTTAAAGACAGCTCGTTCAATGGCTTTGGGAAGGAAGGGAAGAAGAGAAACAGGCTGGTAGTTCTCCACTTGAGTGGGAGCAAGGGAGGGTTTTTGAGCAGCGGTGTTACCTAGGTTTTTTTGAAGGTGGTGGGAAATGTACCCCTAGTTAGTGAAGCATTGACCACATGTGTGGTTGCTGAGAGAATGGTGGGGGTTATGGCCTGAAGAAGGGTTGTTGGGATAGGGTCTAGCAGACAAGAGGTAGGCCGGCTGTCTGTGAGAAGCTTAGACACCTCTGCCTCGGAGAGAGGAGTGAAAGAAGAAAAGGAGGCAGTTGGTTTAAAGAGGCTAGGAGAAGGAACCTCAGTAGATTGGTTTGAGAACTGACTACTAATAGCTGCAACTTTGTTAGTGAAGAATGCAAAAAAGTGTCAGCTGTGAAAGCTCAGAAGATCCAAATGCAGACACAAAAGGCTTGGTAACACAAAAAGTTCTTAAACACAAAAGGCACAAAAGCTCACAAAGACTCAGCAACAGAGCTTAAATAGTGGACAGGCATACAAGGGCAAATGTATGGAAAGCATATTTTCTTTTTTCTTGATAACATATTTATGAGACTATACCTTACAGACATCATAACATTCAGTAGGTTTTATTTTTTAGATGCCCTGGGCCTGTCAATCAAGTGTGGCTTATGCATGAATTGGTTGAAAGTGCATTAAAAGTGCATAAAAATGGCTCGCTTTACAAGTGCTGAAATAATATGTCTCTTCTAGACATCTCAATGATAAAACAATGTTACAGTAAGAAAATTAGCAATTTTTTCTTAGCCTTCCTGTCCATAACGTTTGCATTGTCTAGAAATGCACAGTGCCAAACCTTCGATTAATATTTCTTTGTAAACATGTACTATTTCTATTATATACCACTGTTCAGATCACTTTTCCTTTCGATCATAAAGTTTCAGTACAATCATGTGAATAAAATGACTAAGTTTTGCTACTGGGCACCAAGTGTTGAGGACACCAAACCTTTCCAAAATTTGGAATAAAGAAATAAACCAGAATTTAAACATTTATCAGTTCACGTGTCACTTTACTTTTATCAAGAGGCGCACCAAGCAAATAAAACATTAACTGCGCTGTATTTGGAGCATTTGCTCACTATGTCCACAGCTCAGCATTCGTTGACTACATCAACAGCTCAGCATTCGTTGACTATGTCGACAGCTCAGCATTCGTTGACCTTGTCAACAGCTCAGCATTCGTTGACTATATCAACAGCTCAGCATTCGTTGACTATAATAACAGCTCAGCATTCGTTGACTATGTCGACAGCTCAGCATTCGTTGACCTTGTCAACAGCTCAGCATTCGTTGACTATATCAACAGCTCAGCATTCGTTGACTATGTCGACAGCTCAGCATTCGCTGACTATTTTGACAGCTCAGGTAATACACTTGACATGAGCAATCATAGGAACACAACAAAATCAATGCAGTGAAATCTGGAATAAATTAACTGCATGATAATACCTTGCCATCTTAAAATGACAGGGCACTATTTATCAGTACTTATCAATAAGGTACTAAGAGCATAATCAGTAGCATCATTTCAAATAGAAATCCAAACGTGGCCTACAAATGTTTTTATTTTACTGCATTTACTACAAATGGTTTTATTTTTATTTTACTGTAGTTCCTTATATTCAAACTTTTGCTATGAATTAAATATTGTGCAAACACACTTAATAATTTAGTGTATGCAGCAGCCGTGGCCAACAAAGTATTCCAAAGTATTCAGATTACTTTACTCACATAGATTTATGTAACTAATTACATTACAAAATAATATGTATTGGTATACTGTACATCTGAAAAGTAACCTTCCCAACACAATTGAAATTGTGTGTTTGGGTTAATGGGGTTTTAAGACAGAGCCTACCAGAGCCAAACAACAGAGTTCGGAAGTTATTTTTGGCATAACCTAATCTATTGTAGTTCATGTCCAGACACTTCAGGCAATAGCAGCTGTATTGTTTAGGTTTGAACAGAGTGCTTACCCTTGTTATTTTGCATGTATCAGTATGTTGTTGCAAGATGTGCAAAATTCAAACTATATGTTGCATCGTTAAAGTGAGACCTGGTAATTCCTTTGAATGGTAAAAGTGGATTTGATATACATTAGTACTGAACACAGCAGTTGATGGCTGGGCACTGGTTCTAGCATTGAGAGAGAGGGACGGTGGCTACAGTGGATAGAGTGACAGAGGCCAACTTGTGCTTCTTTTAGCAATATCTTTTGTATGTTTTATCCAAACACCAAACTTGACACTGCATAATAAAATTAAGCTCTGAAAAAATGTCCATGTTCCATAAGGTAGTCTTGCAATTTTCATGCTACATTCATGAAACTATTCGACTGTAGCAGACTTCTTTAAATTCTTGTTTTACAGTTGCAAGTAATGCTTTGCTGAAAATGGCAAGAAAATTATATGATAATTTTTTCTATCAATTTCAGACTACTATATCTTGTAGATGTATGATCAGATCTTTAGTAGTGCTTTGTGTACTTTGTGTCTTCTTTGTGTGTTGCATGGGCACTAGTGTGCGAGTTATTTATGTCTCTGCTTGATGTCTGGAGAACACACTTTGACTTACTGACAATGTATTTAAATGACAAGATGAAAGATGTCTGTATCTGTTACTGTTGGACAGCTTCCTGAGAAAAAAAAACAATCATCCCATACGTTGAAAGCTAGGTAGCAGTCTATTTTATGTAGTCTCCTTTGGGTTCCAATTCGAAAATTCAAGACACATTGTCATCAAAAGTTGCCAGCATTTTGTCTTTTCCAGTAATCCATTACTTGGCAATTATTATACTCTGAGCCAAAATAATTTACTGTTCAGAACGTCTCCATGTCTGCAACATTGCCTGAAAATTTCAATTGTCTAGCATGAAGTATGTGAAAGTAAAGGACAACTGAACATAATAAAGTTCAAAAAACACATTTTCCCATGCTGATGTGTACAATGGCATTGGGCACCTAAAGTATGAAGCAAATCCAAGAGGGTCAGGCATCATGCATTTGTTGATTTCACACGGAATGACCCACATACCAAATTTGAGGTCAGTCCAACGAATGGTTCGAGATTTATGCATGAAACACACACACACAGACATTCCTTGTATTTACAGATAGATAGATCATTTCAAAAGGCAAAAATGTTTTCTCACTTAGTTCTTTATTTCTGCCTGTTGTATGTTCATTGGCCAGACGTCTGCTGCTTCCTGCCGTGTCTGTGTGTTCATCATTCAGAGGAGGCTGTAGAGGAGGTTGATTCTGCATGTCTCTCCACACTGGGGACAGGGTTGGTCTCCTGGTGGTCCAAGCTGCTCCCAGTAGCTGCTGATGCACTGCCTGCAGAAACTGTGTCCACAGGTGGTGGTGATGACTGGGTCCCTCAGTACCTCCTCACACACTCCACACCTGGACTGATCCTGGGTCAGATAAGTCTGTAATTCACTGCCCAGACGGGATACACAATCATAAGCCATTTTCATGAGACATGATATCCAAGCATTATTATGCTCTCTCAAAAGATGAGAACCTTGGTCATTTGTGTTACCCTTACTCTATCAGGAGTACTAATGACAATGTCACGGAGTATAAGATGTGTACATATGTATCTTGCACATTTTAAAGGTAATGGCTCAACTGTTTCAGATTGTTCTGCTGACTATATGCTGAATTGTTGGCCTGGACATGACATAACCATCCAGGAATGTTCCCACATGGTTTCACAAAAGAAATACCAAAAATAACCAAGAGGAAAAGTCATGTTAAAGGAACAATGCAACCATGATTTAATATTTGCTAGCTGGGATATAGTGTTTTTTAGCCATCTGTAATTCTTGTAATTGTTTTGTCAATTCTTTGTTAATGTCTTATCTGTATTGTAGGTTGCTTTGGATAAAAGCTTCTGCAAAGAATCTATAAACATAAGTCAAGCTCTGGGTCATTCTGCCTTGGTTGCTAGGTGTCTTTGTTCCCTTGTTCCCTTGGTTACTATGTCCTGCTTTGTTTACACAGACATGTGCTCTTGGGCCTAGTGTCTGCCCCTCCTTTCATTCAGTAATTATCTTCCTTGTGGGTTTAGCCAATGAGGTTTTCTCATTTTGGTTCCCTTTAATATTTATACACAGTTTTGCCTGCTCTAGTGAAATGATTGATTACATCTTTGGCACCATGCTACATTGAAGAAATGCTTAGTTATAAGCGAATGTAAGTGAATTGGAAATGATCACTTCAAACATTTAAATGCCATCCTTTGCCACCCACATTGTAGGTATAGCTACATGTCCTAAAGAAATGCATGCAAACTTCTCACAGTTGATCACCAAAAATAGGAATGAAATATAAATTTTTAAATTAAAATTTTTTATTTAAATCTAGTCTGACTAAATACTGGTACATCGCAAACCATTTGTGTCATCTTTGAATTGCATGAATTAATAAAAGTTCACACTATTTCTTGACTTCACCATAAAAGCAAAGGAAAAGATAAACTATAAACAGACATAGTACCTCAATCAACAATCCAGGAACACAATGAATGCATCAAGGAAATGGAAGCACTATTTCAATGGTGACCATAGCTCACTATTTGTTACACAACTGGCGGGACATGATAACACCCTTGGCTTCATTAGGGTGACAAACTTCAAAATGAATGAGTTGTGACATTCTCACCAGTGGTGGCTGGTAGTCTTTCAAACAGGGAGGCTGGCAGTTATTCCCAGATAGAAAAATGGTCAGTTGTGGCCCACACCTTGCCTCCGAGCCAGCCCACTCTTGGCTGGGTCCCGGCCAAGAAAATGGTCCCACACACATCTTATCTCTTGGTTGTTTTGACTTTGCTCTGGCCCATACACTATGAATCTGATATGACTGTCATCTGAGTGTGAGCTGGGTCCCTGGCCCAGTACTGGCCCATCTATTGTGAAATGACTCTTATTGGTTCTTTTGGCCCAGTACTGGAACATTGGCCAATTGGCCAACACACTGTGAAATTACTTATTGGTCCTATTGGCCCAGGACTGGCCCAGCAAGTGTGGAAATTATTATCATAAAGAATATAGTATTCTGGTATATACAATATTAACCTGAGAGTGTAATGCTTATACTAACATATGAAAGAAGGGTGGTTTGCAACATCTTAATGGTAACCCAGAAGGCCAAAGCATTCCAGGCAGAGAAAGAGGGAAAGAGAGTAGAGACTTGGGTAGTTCAAGCAGAGGACATAAGGCCCTAAACAGCTCAACAGACAAGATTTAATGCAGGAAGGTGCTTCGGAGCCTGGGATGCCTAGAGCTGCCATGTTTGAAGAATGTTATTCAGCATTGGGTGGATACCATGACATGTTTGAAGAATGTTATGCATTGGGTGGACACCATGATATGTGGCAGTGATCCGCTGTTCAATGGGTGTTGTTGAGATGAGAACCGTGATACGAATAGATGCTCTACACATGAGAACCATGGTGTAGATGGGTCCCGATTACATGAGGAGAATATGAATCATAGAGATAATAGCCAACATAAGAAGTATACATCAAAATAAGAGCCCAATGTAAGGAAGTACAAGTCAGACTGAAATGCCCAGCAAGGAAGAATAATAGTTTTTTTAATAACCGGATGGGCGAGGAATTCCACCAATATGAACAGGACCGAGGCCTCTTGCATTAATTAATATGACACAGGTGGTCCAGGGGAGGCCTCTGGGTGATTCTAGCAGCATAAAGGTTAGATATTTTGGAAGAGACAGTCAGAGCCTGGTCAACTCTCAAGGGAAACGGTCTCCTCTCTGCAGCGGATCTCCTTCACACTGCTCAGCACTTATACTTTGGGGCAATTGTCTCTTGTATACTTTGCTGGTATTGTGAATAAAGTCTTCGTCAACAACTTTACTCCAACAGTGAGTTCTTGGTTTGGACCAAGTGTGTTGGGCGGGTTAGGACATTTGTGGGGTTTGCAAGCATCAAGGTGGTTTTCCATGACAGAAATTGGCGTCACGAACGGGATCTGCAAAGAACGCAAAAGGACATCCTACTCCAGAAGGAGAACTTTTCTGACCAGTTGTGATTCTTGGCAGGGCCCAAAAGAAAATTAAGGTAAGTGCTTTGCTTCATAATTTGATTTGCCAAGTCATTATCTGTGAAAGTAAAGTTGAAACTTCCTTGAGTCCTTCTTATTCTGCAAAAGAACCAAATTTTAGTGTTGACATTGACTTTAACTGCAGAAGGATACTGAATGTTGTAGTGTATGTTATTGTGTTTAAAGAGGTTTGAGACGAAGTTCTCGCTCGGGTTTGAGATGGGGTCTCGCCCGTGTAATGTAAAAAAAAAAAAAGTGAAATAGGTTTGAGACGAGGTCTCTGACTGTGCATGAGCAAAACATGTGTGTAACTGTGCAGAGTAAGCAACGCAGAAAAATGCATTTAGAAAGCTTGTCATGAATGATGTGGTAATGCGCTGTGTGGAAATTGCATTTGTATGTGTTTCTTTGTTTGTATACGGGGACGCCCGTATGTTAGATGAGTTTGAGACGACCTGCTACCTTAGAGACGCGATCTGGAAGAATCTTCACTCTGAGGGCGAGTGGGATAGACCCACAAGGCTTTGTGATTGAAGGAGGACCTCCACTCTCAGGGAGTGAAGTGTTGAGAAAAGTGACTGAGTGGATGCGTGAGAGTGGGATAGAAACTGAAGATTTGTGTTCCTGCCCACCCCGAATCTGGCTGCCAAATAGCTCCGATTCCGACTCTAACGGCGAGTTCCGAGAAATAAGTTATTCCCCTACCTCGCCAAACGGATCCCAAGACACTGATAACAATTATAGAGGCTACGCCGAATCTCCACCCTTCTACGGGCGGGAGTCTCCAAAATTGGGGTTGGGGTGCCCCCGTGTGGACGAAATAGAGCAGGACAGGGGAGAGGTTGAACAAGAACAGAAAAACCCTAGTGACTACCGGGATGGGAGTGTAGGTGACAGTGGGTTTGAGCAAGAAAGAGTAGAGAATGTTTTCCTAATAGGAGGTGAAAGGGAGATTGAGTCAGAGGAGAGAGGACAAGACACCCCCAAAGGAGTGACCCTGAAAATCTAGAAAGTGACATTGAGGGTGATGAAGAAAGAAACAGCATAGAAAATTATAAGATTTACGAACAAGTAAGGAAATTAGTGTACTTTGAGGAGACAGTTGAACTAAAATTAGGGGAGCTAAAGTCTCAGTTAAGAAAGACTTTGGCTAGTGAAGAAGCAGATGAAGTGCTTAGGGAAATCATGGAAGATAATTTAAGAAAGTTGAGAGGGTGGGGAAGATGGGCCCTAGCATATGACCTACCTGGAAGAAAAAGAAAGCGGGAGAGAAGCCTGGGTGGGAGCACAGAGGAGTCCCAGTCAGCAGAAAAGTTGGTCATTGGAAGACGCAGTGGGACTCAGAAGGAAAAAGATTACCAGAAAATGGGTGGTGGTCATTTGGGTTAAAAGAAGGAGTGGAGATTACTGTATTGAAAACTGAGGACAAGCCCCCACTCCAAGTTAACATTAGGGCCAGGAAAGCAGACAGAGAGAGGAGTGAACTCGCCACAGACAGAAAAGAGCAGGCCCTCCAACGTATTATTGAAGAAGCATGTATGATACTCCAAGTTGACGACCAAATAAGAAGTGCTTTGATGGGTCAACTAAGTGGGGAGGGAAGCTCAAAAAGGAAGTACAGATGTGTGTAATCTCTGTATATACAGGATAATTGTGCTTATGTTGAAGTAGTTGATAAAGATTCAATTAATGGAAATTTGGTAGTAATTTTGCATATGCATGTGAAATGTAACCTTGAGCTGTACTGTCTGTATGCCTTGATTCAACAGAAAATATAATAAAGAAAAGAAATGGTTAAGAGGTGTGCCCACTGTTGATTTTGTTTAAAGAAGAGTAAGATAGGAGAAAGGAAAAGAGGAATATAATAAAACAGACTAAGGTAAATAAACAAAGTATATGAATGATTCACAAAATAATAAAACAAATGAAAGAGGTGGAAATAGTAATTCCAGATAAGAAAAGAAAGATAGAGATAGAGGAAAAAATAAATTTTGGGTAAAAGTAACAGACATAGAGAAGGAAACTGAGTTTGAAATAAAATTCAGAACCCCAAGAGGGGTATTAATAATCTAAGGTGGGAATTTGAACAAGAAGACTAAGGATAGAGAGTAAAACAAGACAGTGAATTTACATGGATCCATTCCAAAAGTTTATATTTCACTGTCTAATAGCAGGTTGGATAATAGCAAGCATAGTCTTTATTGTGGGACTGGTGATAACTGCCTCTGGGGGAATAGATAAAAACCTAGATCAAGGGAACAGCAGCTGGAATAACGGTAATTAAGGGGACTAAATAGGGTCATATAATAAAATAGCAGAGAGAAAAATCTGAAAAATGGCTGAATTAACACAAATGGACAGGGTCATTAAAGAAATCCAGGAAGCAGGAAAGTGATAGAACGAGTGTGCAGAAAATGGGCAGAGAGATCAAAAGGTGAGGCCATGCCATTGCCAGAAGAAGGCACACTAGAAGTACTAATCCTGTGTGAAATGGAGGAAAAAATAAAAAACTACAGGAAAAATGAAACAGGAGAGAAAAGACTGGCAAAAAGAGATATGGAGCATGAAGTATTATTGAAGTTTGCCCAGCTGGCAGGCATAGAAGAGAGAGAGAAAAAGCAGCCAGTGAAAGAATCAGTGGCCTCAGGAAAAGCAGAAGAGTGCTTAGAGCCATCTTGTCCAGATGAGGAGAAGGAAAACCCCCCACCATATGCACCAGGAGAGAAATTGTATCCAGATTTACTCAATACAGACAATATGATTCTAGTACTGAACGTCGGGACAGGCTTACGAGTAGGGGGAATACATGTCTAAGGGTCAGCGAAAGAACTAGCAAAGCTTACTATATACAGCTACATATAATGGGACAAAATGACAGTCAGACAAGCAGCGATGAGGATAATGAAGAGGGACTGGAGGAAAAAAGAATGAGTTCAGCACAAGGAATAATGGCCCCGGACTCAGGAGAGGTTGGACTCCCAAGGCAGATGGGAGGAGTAACCCAGATGGGAGGAGTGACCCAGATGGGAGGAGTAACCCAGATGGGAGGAGTGACCCAGATGGGAGGAGTAACCCGGATGGGAGGAGTAACCCAGACGAGGAGGCCTGACTGGAAAAACAGACAGTCAGTCATGACCCTGGGAGTGAGTCCAGATGGGGCGTTTGAGTCAGACACAGAGGAGCAAAGATCAAGGAGACAAGATGAAGATGCATTCAGGCAGAGGGAGGAACAGGAGCTTTTGGTTTGTGCATCGGGAGGAGTATTGGAGAAAACAGGCTCACACAAAAGGCCCCTAATGAGGACACAGAAGGAGTACTATCAAGTGATGGAGGAACAGAAGACAATCCAAGCCATGGAACACTTGGCCCAGCGAGGAAGGAGTGAATACAGAAAGGCCACCCATGAAGAAATAAGTCCCAGATGTCACCTATCAGAAGCATGTGCCTGGTGGGAGGATAAAGATAAACAAACCAGTTGAGCTGGAGGAAGAGCGCCCACCATCCCCAAGGGAGAAAGGAACCCTTGTAGGTATTGGACATTAGCCCAAGAGATGACCCAGGAAGCAGGATTGGAAGCATTGGAACAAGAAAGGAGGAAGAAGCAGAGGGAAAGGTGGATGAATGACAAGGTAATAGAAGAAAAGACAATCAGACAAATGATGAAAAGAATGCAAGAAGGAAGAAAAGAAAAGATGAATACCACACAGCAGAGCACTGCGCTGAGCAGAGCCTTATAAGTGGAACAGACTATAGAAGAGTTGAAAGGGAAAATGACAAGGTTGGAAAAGGGATTTGGATTGATTAGGGAAGAAGAAAACTTGTCCTTTGAAGAGGATGAGATGGAAGACAGATGGCACAGATACCAAAAAGAGGAAGCTGAACGAGCAAAGCAAGAGAATGAAATGTTAAGACAAAGACAAGCAGGGGCCGTGAAGAAAATACTTCAGGACATTGATTTGTGGGGTTTGCAAGCATCAAGGTGGTTTTCACGACACAAGCCCACAAAATGACTCTTATTGGTTGCCAGGACAACTTGGCCCTGCACATGCATTCACATGTTCATTGCTTGTTTCGTCTATTTATATGGGAACTTATGCAGGTCCTCAAAGCCCACTTTTGACCAGACCACAGATCCTTGCAGTGGTTTAATCAAGAGACACGCCAACAGTACATTCTCCTCTTCACTGTGCTTGCAGTTATTCAACTGATCTTGTCGTATCAGGAGAGCTGAAACGAACGGTTATTTTCCCTACCTTTCTCACTAAATCTTTCTAAATCAAGTGTAGGCATTGGTCTGCCGATTTTTTCCTCGTAAGGAAAATCAACAACGCTTAGCTGCCATTATGCTCAGCTTTGCTGGCTGGCTAGTTTCCCCCTCTACTACAGTTTGAAACAAACAAACTTTTCAAACTGAAATAACAACAGGTAGCAAACTTAATAACACAACCTTCCTACTCTGATACCCGCATGGGACTGAGCACGAAATCCACCGCTGTCTGTTTATATCTTTTAAAAAGCTGTCAATCAAAAAAAATCTGGCCGC
>JAIFZK010000072.1:97500-120000 GCA_027481765.1 Tenualosa thibaudeaui
AGTATTCTGAAGTGACTTAACCATTTGAGCCCCACACTATTTTCAGAGTAATTTCATTACATATCTGCAAGAGAAGACATTGTCTGGAATCAGACATTATAAGAATCATGATGGTGAGAAAAATTTATAATGTTTGATTCATTTTTTTCATATTTTTTCATTCATTATTGTACAGAAAATGTGTGTGCAGCAGACACAGGTCTGCGTTATACACCTCTCTGTTGCTGGCCTGGGTGATGAAGTCATGTTTTTTGTTTGTCCTAGGGATGCAACAGTATGTGGTATTATATAAAACCAATCAATATGTCCCCTAGGGTTAATGAGTGAGGTAGAAGCGAAGAACTTCTGCCAAGTTCATTAATTGCGTATAGAGGAAGCAGTGGAAGTCCAATGGCAGAGAGGAGGCAACACCAAGAAATCAAAGTTTACGTCGCAGAGGTACGCTACATGCCACAACAATTGACGTTAGCAACTGTGACAGTACAAGAAAGACAAATGCCAATCTTCTAAATTTACTTTGACATGACCTGACTTGACACTTCAGTAACCCCCACTTGTAGTCCAGTCTACTGTTATCTCCCGGAGAAGCTAAGTTAGGCCTACACCATTTAGAGCGATGACACGGGCCAAAACCGTGATATGCACTAAACTGGGCACACTGTACAGTTGCACTGACATGACAGTGTGAACAATGGCTGATATAGAAAGGAAATGATTTTTTGAGGTGGGCGACTTGAAAGGGTGTGGTGGTAATTATTAATGTAAGGAATTTATAAGTATGATATATTTACTGTCATATCATGATAGAATAGTTAAGGTTCAGACATGGTTTATATAAGTATAAGAAAGGAGAGGTTGTTACAACGGGAGCAAAATAGGCTCAAGCAAAAATAGAAGTTGAGTCATGCTCACACACACACACACAGACTCAATGAAGCCTGTCCGAGAGAGAAGACTGCACGAGGATCTTTGAATCACTTGAGTGAAATGATGATACAAGAAAATATAGGCTGTTCTATAAAATTAAACTATATTGTAAAATTAAAATTAAAAAGTAACTGTGATAAAATGTAAGAGCAATAAGAGAAAGACCATTGCAAGATTGACGCTATACATCAGAGAATTATTGTGAAATAAAGGAATCATTGTCAACAACCAACTTCTACTTGTTGATGCGGGTTTTATTCGCTGAAGAGCATCTATTGGATGAATGCAGCAGTGCGGACGGTGAATTATTTCACTAAGTAAGAGAATGTGAGAGAATGTGTATTAGGTGGACACAGAGCTATACTGCATTAGTATTATTATTTTTGTATGTAAATTGAAAGCTAATTTGCTTATTATTGTGACTTGCATGTAATCAGAGTTTCTTGTAAATTGAAAGCTAATTATTATTTTTGTCTGGGTTTCAGGCTGCATAAATTGGCAAATGTCACATGTGTGCTGGTGGCCTATGGAATAAAATTTTCTTGAATGAATTTAATTATTTCAATATATTTGTCTAGCAGCCTATGAATGACCTTGCAGCATGTCATATCTGTTGCAGTCACTCCCACTATTGGAATAGGCTTGGAGGGTTGAACAGGCCTTATTTGCCTGTTCCAGAGCATTTGTATGTGTTATAGGTAAATGCAAACCTATGTTTTGGTCATCAGGATTTCACAGGTGTGACAGATGACACATATCTGAGAGGCTGAGCAGGAAAACCGTTCAAAATTGGTCCATTTGACACAGAATGACCTAGGTGTGACAGATGGCAAACTTCTGATAGATTGCAGACACTGTTTAGTACCTGGACTGTTTGCATACAAAGACATATGCTTAAATCTCACTAGTTTTGGTGATATATTCTGATGTTGCCAAAAATGCTCACAGGCACATTCTGGAAGAGGGTGGGTGCATTCTAAGGCATAATTTTCATAGAAATAGTTGAGATGCTGAGGTATAATATTTGCACAAATTTGCCCTTATTATGTTATGTGTGATTCCTCCTGAATTTTTATTTTGGCTCCTGACACCACATTAACCTTCCATTACACTGAGAGAGAGAGAGAGAGAGAGAGAGAGAGAGAGAGAGAATATTTATATTTACAATAACTGTATTTTGGTTAACGGATTAAACTGTTTTTGATGGTCGTCGCCACGCATCTGTGTTTTTGTCGCCCGTCTTCCTCCAGCGGCCGAATCAGACCTACCATTTTTTTATTCCGAGTTACTATGGAGTTATTTGTGCCTCTTTTATGAGCGATCTGTAGAACAATATTGACCACAAGAAAAAATGTTTTGAGCAAGCACACAAGAGAAAACACTTGTAGTTGAGCAAACAGGAATTTATATGTATGTGCAAGAACAGCCCCTTTCATTCTGTTTCACTCCACGCACTCACAACTGCTCTTCCGCCTCGCTCCAGAGAGCTCTCTCGTTCTCGCTCAACTTCACCTGTGCGCTCATTTGTGCCACAGTTGTCAACCAACCAGAAAATTCGCCAGACTTGGTCCGACATCCCTAACAGCAGTGGACGGCTTCTTTAACTATGGTGGACGAACTAGCCTTACCTTAAGGACCGTTCACATTTATTGCTACTCGCTCATCGCGTGTTGCTTTCTTGCTGACATACACTCACTTGGAGACTCGTGACCAAGGCTTTCCGTTTGATCACTAGTCACTTCTAAAGTGTCTGAGGAAACACTTTACAAGCTATAATCACACGCCATACGGTTATGTTTACATCGCTTAGGTTCATTAACAATACGGATTAAACAGATTTTCATATGCATAATCAAAAAATAAGAGTAGGCCTCCATTTCACTGTTCAGCGGCTGGCTCGATATGCGTAAACTTTTGTTTCCGTCTTTTTCATTCAAATACGGAACAAATCTGTACAGAACCGTTGTCAGCTCTACTAAACAAGGTAGGGCTAATAGGCTTGGTTCTTATTTATGTTATGAAACAGGCTAGGTTTGAATAAGGATATAGGCTACGAATAGACTAGCGGTTAATTCGGTAGGCCTAACGGTAGGCGATTTAACCGCTGTCAAGGTCATACAACAAGAGACATTCTTAGGTCTAGTTAAGCAACAGGTTAATCTAACATGCCATTCCCCGAAAATGTTTAGTGAATGGCAACAGTAACATAGACCGCGCAGCGCATTCATTTTACTTACTTTACGTTACATTGGGACAGACGGCGATGAAAGGCGTCCTAATTGTGTAGGACCCATTCCACTTTCGATTTCACTCAGCAGTCCCTCCCACTAGCAGAAGACAAATATATAGACCCGTGGTGTCATTGAAAATGAGCGGTAGGTCGTCGCCGTGTGTTTTCCTCCAGCGGCCGAATCAGTCTACCATTTTTTCTTTCGCATTACTATTTTTATAGAGTTGTTTGTGCCTCTTTCATGAGCAGACTGTAGAACAATATTGAGCGCTGAATAAATTTAAGCCCCCTTAAATTCTGTTTCACTCTCTACTCTTCTCACAGTGGTTAAAGGGGTAATAAAATGTATAGACCTACAGTCTTGTACCTTTGCCTGAGTCAAAGGTCTGAGTACCTTTGCACTTGTACTTCTCGGTAGGGGTCGGTTGTAAGAAAAGAACCGTTTGTATTTGCCTTCATCTTGTAAAGTCTGTGATAAACCTGAAGAGATTTCAGTTGTTGCCATTTGTAGTAGACAAATGTGGGTACTTGTGGGTCTAATATATACACTTAAAGATACAATAAAAACACTTTAAACCAGCTATGTATTTGAACTACATTTCACAGCTTAATTAATTACAAAAACGATTAGGTATATGCCCAGGGGTTAAAGTGGGCCTAAATGTTCAACCTTTGGCCTTTCGGTTGGTATGGCGTGCTAAATGTCTCATTATTATTCATATATGCAAACATCATGATCCACACGACTGATATAATTCAAAAGTGCAGTCAAAATGTTTGAATTTAATTTGCAAGCGCCGATTCATACGCTGATTCAACCCAAACACAAGACTACCACAGCCCCCAGTAGGTGGCGGTGTTGTCCCTCAAACCAGAGCTGTGCGCTCTGCTCACAGTCGCAAAGGTGTCATCTTGTTTCTTTTCAACACCAGAGCTGTGATCATGGCTGACCAAGAGTCATCTGCTGATAGTATACCTGAATGCTGAATGCATTCATGTGGATCACGGTGTTTGCATATATGAATAATGATTAGACATTTGGCATGCCATAAGGTTTGGTTTACCTTACTTACTTCCACTTGCGCCGAGCGAGAGGCTCACCGGGGAAGCGGAAAACTCCACTCCACACACTGACACTATCCAAAATGTGTTGGTTTACGCACCGTGTGACGTCCTCCGAGGAGAACATTTATTTGCAGGAAGATAGTCAACCAAAGAAAGTTGACAACGTAACTTTTACTGTTCTTGACAATTATTTTCAGCAGTAGCTTAGATCAAGGCACAGACTGCATGGAATTACACCTAAAGGCAGCTTCCAAAATGCATGGAATATTTTCCTGTAGCCAATGCACAACAAGATGCATGTGTGTCAGTTATAACCCATTAGCGTTCAGTTTATTGTGTAGCTGAATATTTGCACACACAATATAGAAATACATAGGTTGATAATTAATGATGTGAATATATATACACACTCAGATTAGGCCAAGAGATAACTTTATTATAAAATACACATATTCAGGGCAGCGGCAACAAAAAATATCTACTGAAAATAAATAAATATAAAGAACAGAATACAAGAAAACTGAACTGTACCACTAGAGTGGGTAGGGAAAAAGGTGTTTGAAGTAGAACTACCAGGGTGTTCTTCATGCAGATCTCATAGGGTGAATATAGCCAGTAAGAAAGTCCTGTCTAGGCAAGGGTGTATGTTTAAACATACACTCATGAAATTATACATAAATGGGACACCTTAATATTTTCACACGCACAGTTTTATGATGAACTACACAGCTTTCTCATGAGAATAATACAAATGTCACTGGCATTGTCAACCCGTGGTCTTTGGGGCATGGAGGACAGAGGTGCAGGGTTGTACTACTACAAACATGCAAAACTGATGAACTTTTATGCTGAAAAAAGTTCTTACCAGTAATCAGTGTGTTAATGTCTATAAACTAAAGTCAATCACCAACCTTAATGTCTGCAGTTTGCAGTGGGTATTAGACAGTCCCTTAGAGAGAAGCTGAACTCGAGAATATCCCAGGTCATTGTCACTCAGGTCCAGTTCTATCAGGGAGTTTGGTGACTGTAGAACAGTAGCCAGAATATCTGAAGTCTTCTCAGTTATTTTACAGCCGGACAATCTGCAATATGTGATGGAAAAATGTATTTACAATTTATGCATGTACATCAGTGATACTGGTCACTGTTATAAACTTCTCATGTTCATTTAGACTGGCCAGGTTAACCAATTCTGCATTCAGGACACAACTGAATTGTACTCATGCAACACAGTACAAAGGATCTAACACTGCAGTTTGCAGTGGGGACTAGACAGTCCCTTAGAGAGAAGTTGAACTCCAGAATCTCCCAAATCATTGTGACTCAGGTTCAGGTTCTATCAGGGAGTTTGGTGACTGTAGAGCTAATGCAATATTTTCACAGCAGTTATCTGTGAGGTTGCAGTCAGCAAATCTGGAAAATTGTGTGAAATAAAATTATATTAGAAATAATATTACTTTTAGTGACAAAAGTGAAAAAGTGAAGTAATGAGGGAGGATATGGAGCACAAGTTGAGGCAGTGCAGATTTTTCATAAAAGTCCCGTTGTTGAATTTCTGTCTATCAAGATGAGAGCATTATCAGTTCCATTTGCATTCTGATTCGTAATCGTCAATACAACATTATGGATGTGACTGAACATGAGTAAGTATAGCATTATAATTTACAATTACATAAATATTTGGGGTTATTTTTGTTTGAATACAGCAAATCCTCACATCATATCATACACATCTTACAAATATCTGGCATTTTATGTGGAGTCATGGATGTGACAGAAATCTATTTTCCAATATTTGGTAAAATCTGAATCATACACTCACCGTGCCTTTCTGCAGCACCGTAAGACTGGAATCAGTCTCCTACATCCCTCATCTGATGTGTTGTATTTCTTCAGGTCAAACTCATCCAGCATCTCCTCAGACATCAGAAGTATGTGAGCAAGTGCTGAACAGTGAGCAGGAGACAATGGGCCTTTGAAATCCTTTGGCGACTCCAGATATTCTTTAATTTCTTGGTGCATGGAATGATCGTTCATTTCAAGTAGGCAGAAAAAAAGATTGATGCATCTCTCTGGGGAAATATCTTCTTTGTTGAGCTCTTTGATGTATTTGCATGTTTTCCTGATGCTCTCTGAGCTGTCGAGCGGGTGATTGAGAAGTCCCTTCAAAAGTCTATGATTCCTCTCTACAGAGATGCCCATAAGGAAACGAAGAAAAAGATCCAAGTGTCCATTTTTACTCTGCAAAGCTTTGTCTGCTGCTTTCTCCAGCAACTCTTCTAATGGTAACGGTGCTACCTTGACAAACAGTTCAAGTCCATGCAAGATGTCATTCCTAGACTTAAAAGAGACAAACACATGAAGTGCTGCCAGGAACTCCTGAATGCTCAGATGTACAAAACTGTATATCTTCTTCTGGTGAAACACAGATTCTTCTTTGAAGATCTCAGTGCACAAGCCAGAGTACACTGAGGCTTCACTGACATCAATGCCACTGATCAACTTCAGCTCACGAAAAGAAAGGGGGAACATGAAGTCTACATTTTGATTGGCTACCCCATCTATCCAGTCAAGAATGAACCTCTGCACTGAGACTGTTTTTCCAATCCCAGCAACACCTTTGGTCATCACAGTTCTGATGCGCTTTCCCTGTCCAGGTAAGGCCTTGAAGATGTCATTGGAGTTGATTGGTGTATCATCTGTGGTTTGTACTCTGGATGCTGACTTGCCAAACTTCATGTTCCTGATTAACCCCTTCACTTTCTCCCTCTGTGATGTAGAGCTCTGTGTAGATCTCACTGAGGAGTATCTCAGCTCCTGGTTTGATGATGCCTTCAGATATATTTTCAAATCTCCTCTTCAAACTGGCTTTATAATTCTCCTTAACTCTCCTCTGTGACTCTGTTGAGAATTGAGAAAAGAACATAGCTAAGTATGCTGACTTTCAGTATTTGAAGACAAATTTATTTAGTAGCATCCAACTCCGAGCACAGCGGCTTTTGTTGTTGTTGTTGTTGTTTTTAAAGCCCAACACATACTATACACTATATGTCCTTTGTTGTTGTTTTGTCAAACAACAGGACTGAACACAGCAATGTCTTTAAATTTTGTTATGGCTTGCTAATTATTGTCTGACATTTGGAGCAACTTTTAAAATGTCTTCATACTGAACCACATCAAATCTTTGGCTTTATCTGCATGATATTTCTTGATTGTAACAAATTAAAATATATTATTTAAGGAGCATTAAAAACAATGCCTATTTTTCTACCCAAAACTGGCAATGAATGACAATGTGTATACCAAAAGAAAAAATCTTTACAAACAGATTGTGTCATTTAATGGATGTATAAAACATCTAGTTGGTACATTGGCTCAAACTCTGTTAATGCATCATACTTCTTCATTACTATGGCTAACTGTTTCCCCATAGACATTTGTTCATGCATGCCATGTACAGCTTTGTTTATATCCATATGCCAAGGCAAATATCTGTGATTCTAAGACAGCAGGGTTTCCCAAGTGCTTTATAGTTAAGGCAGCCACCTTGGCATCAAACACCTCCCGCCATGACTACATCCATGCAAAAACTGCACTATTTAACTGCACAATGTAAGCTACAGATGATGCTAGTCATTCGGCCTTGTGACACACAGTTTGCAAGAAAATTTACTTTGAATTGACATCAAATTTCATTATATAGCTGATGGCTCTACCTGGTCCCATTGCAACGCTCTTCTGGATTGCATAGGCTAAGCTTGTCTCTCACCACACTTGTCAATACAAACTATATATCAAAATAAACTGTAACACTTACAGAACCGAATGGGACAATGTTTTTATAAACAAAGTTAGTGTTTACCAAATAATCCGGTTTTGAATTCACATCAGTTTTAAATTAGTCAAAGCATGCACAGATCTGTGCGTTGGGGTTGCGTGACATGCACTGAGCCTGACATCTGCATAAGTACTGTCATTACGTGACAACTACATGAGCATCAAGTAGCCTCAGGTATATTCAGGCATATTCTCCAAATGGATCAATAACAGCACTTCAATGAAAAATACGGCAAAATTTATAATACTGTTAATTTTGGGAAAAGCCATATAGAATAGTCTAGGCCTATTCCACCATCTTGATATCCACCTATATAAACAGTTTTCTGTTGCATGTTTTTGCATTCAGACAAACAGCTGATCGCTAAGCTCAAGACAGAAACCCAAATGCAGATCGGCACGGTTTATTTCAAAAGAACAAGAAACTATACAAAAGCAGTATGCGGAGGAAGAAAGCTCAGGAGATCTTGGAAATATCACGGTGGCAAAAACACACAAGTAATTCAACAAAGGATCAAAAGAGCAGGGTTCGGGAAACAAAAGAAACTCACAAGAATTCCGTGAGGCAGACACGAAACGAGAACAGGTAAAAACACAGAAACAGAACTCACGGGTAGGTGAGCAGAGTAGATACAGACTTACAACAAATGGTGAACAAGGTCGGATGATCAGACAAAGGGCAGAGAAAAGACTGGGGTTTATATAGGAACAGGAGCACTAGGACAAACAGGGGGCAGCTAAAACTCATTATGGGGAAAGCAGAATCATGAGCAGGGGAGGAGAAAGGGGCAGGGCAGGCAACAGAACAGAAGCACGTGGGTAATGAAAACAAAACACAGAGGTTGCAGTTCATTGATAGTCCAGTGGGGGACCAAGGCATCAGGAAGCAGGACCATGACAATTGCGATTGATTCTCGATTCACTCTCGACAAGTATCGATCGTTCATGTTAGTATTATGGCTTCATTCATCATCCCTTGGTGAGATGCTTCTTTGGAGGTAGATAGGGTGCGCGCGCTTTGCGAGATTGGCTGTAGAGCTGCGGAAGAAGTACACGCAGATGGCGGAGCAAAGTGAAGTGAAGTATAGACGCAACATTTAAATCCAAAGTATGGGCTCACTTCGCATTTTACAGCAGTGCTGGTGGAACAAAGCTAGATAAGAATTATGCAATATGCAAGAACTGTTTTTCAAAAGTTTGGTACACGGAAACACGACCAATATGCACAGCCACATGTCGCGGCATCACCCGGAGCTGTGTGAGAAGGCAGTGGTGGTTGTTGACCCGAAGTCGACACAGCCCGGCGTAAGCACTTTTTCCAAGCAAAGCTTTCACCGTCTTCTGCAAGGGCAAAGGCAATTACAAATGGTATTGCTGTTTACATGTGTAAAGGACTCCGTCCGTACAGCGAGGTGGAAAATGAGGGCTTCCGCTTTTTGATGAAAATCTTAGAGCCACGATTTGATATTCGGAAATACTTCGGTGAAAAATTATTCCTGCCCTTTACGCCCTAAACAGAGCTGAGGTTGAGTCTGCACTCCAATCGGCAGAAAGAGCGGGCATAACATGTGACGGGTGGACATCAGCCATATTGAACCCAATGGCGTCACTGTTTGTCTGTAGTTTCACTGTAGCTTTGCATTCCGTATCTATGACTTATTTGGTGCAACTAATAAGACATTTATTTTTGTGTTTTATCTATAAAATAAATGGGGATGAATTTTCCTTAAAACATGTAATTTTCTTTCTTAAAACATGACAGCTATACCACGAGTTATTGTAGTCAATATATCGATCGTTGCAGTATTGCCATATCGCAATATTATCGGTATCGTGAGCCATGTATCGCGTATCGTATTGTATTGTGAGGTACCCACTGATTCACAGCCCTAGTTATTAGTCTACACTGTGTTCTAAATGATACTAATAATTTCAGTGATTATTAATTAGTCTATTACGCAAACACATAATTATACAAATACTTTATGTGCAAATAACCCTTTAACCCTAATACCTCACACACACACTCACTCATAACAGTAGCAATGTACAATAAACTTACAGTCTGTTAGAGTGTGGTGGATCACTGCTGAAGTCAGGAGGTATAAACATGGAGTTGTTACTCTTCATAGACACACAGCTGGGCACTGGAGATGCAGGTCTGACCATGTTGGAGCTGCCATATTTAGAGAAAATTAGACCAGAAATTGAAGCCAAACAATGAAGGACACAAAGGGGCCAAATATGGATGGGGTTTAGATGACACTCTAGCGGTGTATAGCAATGTACAATAAACTCATAGTCTATTAGAGTGTGCTATTAGGTGTATGGTTATCTGAAAATAATGCCTGTTCTAAATAGCGCATTAAAATAGGAAATTTGATCAAGCAGTGGTATAATCTATTACAATAAACTCACAGTCTGTTAGAGTGTGGTGGAGAGGAAATAGTGTGAGACTGACAATTGATTATTACTTAATTAATCCATCATACCAGTAGTAATGTACAAGGATCAAGGAGTTTATTTGCCATACTTTGAACAACACAGGCTCATTTGCTCATTTGGCACTGTATTGGCTTTTGTGAAATCACTGTTTCCTAAACACAGTGTAACAGACCAAATCCAACTCGGTCACAAGTTACGATGATGCTGAACGCCAGTTAGCTAAATTGTAACCCTATGTTAATGTGACAGTTCATTTAAACTTCACATCAGGTTGAGTGAATTGATGTGCAAGTGTAATACAGCCAGAAAAGTTGAACTTCTTCATAGGTGTGCGGTTATCTGTAAATAATGCTCATTCTAAACAGCACATCACAATAGTAAATTTGATCAAGCAGTCGTATAATCTATTACAATAAACTCACAGTCTGTTAGAGTGTGGTGGATCACTACTGAGGTCAGGAGGTATAAACATGGAGTTGTTACTCTTCATATACACACAGCTGGGCACTGGAGATGAAGGTCTGACCATGTTGGAGCTGCCATGTTTGGAAAAGAGGAAATAGTGTGAGACTGACAATTGATTATTACTTAATTAATCCACCATACCAGTAGCAATGTACAATAAACTCACAGTCTGTTAGAGTGTGGTTGATCATTACTGAGGTCAGGAGGTATAAACATGGAGTTGTTACTCTTCATAGACACACAGCTGGCCACTGGAGATGGAGGTCTGACCATGTTGGAGCTGCCATGTTTGGAAAAGAGGAAATAGTGTGAGACTGACAATTGATTATTACTTAATTAATTCATCATACCAGTAGCAATGTACAATAAACTCACAGTCTGTTAGAGTGTGGTTGATCATTACTGAGGTCAGGAGGTATAAACATGGAGTTGTTACTCTTCATAGACACACAGCTGGGCACTGGAGATGAAGATCTGAACATGTTGGAGCTGCCATATTTAAGAGGAAATAGTGTAATTTAGATTTGTTTTTACTCTTTCACTGTTACTACTCTAATCTAATTATTCAATTAATGAATTAAAGGAGAACTCCAGTGCAAATCAAACCACAGCTGTGCCATTCAAAGTCCCCAAGTGCTGTAGGAAAAAGTTCCAATAAAATTTCATACAACATAGACCAAATAGAGAAATGGCAGCTAACACTAACTGAATGGGCACAGAAACTCAGTATCAGCTTCATTTTCCTATGAAGTTTCAGCCATTCATAGTAGTACAATGAAAAACACACCATTGTATGTTTCTGTGTTTAAGTACTTTAGTTTTTATTTCTATACCTCACATTGTGGTGTGGGAATTTCTGTAAGAACAAGTAATATATGTGTGTTGAGTGTATACAAGAATAGAATAGTGCATGCAGTAGAGTGTGTGCTATAAAAAGAATGTACAAGAGATTTATGTGCATGACAGTAGACTTCTTTGGAAAACCATGTTGAAACCATGTTTGGAGCATCATCGTAAAAGGACAGAGACTGAGATCTCGTGTAGGATTGGCTCTGTTCCAGCTACATCATCTACTGTTAGAAGTATTTAAGGTAGACAGATAAGGTAAAAGGTTAGAATGGTTGAGGATCATCGATGTATAGCCATTCTCTCGGTGAACGCAATAAAGACTTGGTTGAACAAGACAAACTTCTCTGCTACTTTGGGTTTTTCTAAGAAACTTCTCCACAGTGGCTGACAACAGCCCTGAGGTGTTTTACTGTGTACACGCATAGACACGCGATCAAGATCAGAATCAATGCAGAATCAATGTGGATAATCTATACTAATGACCACCATGTTTGATTGGTGTGAAACTAATGACAAATCAGTAGTCTGGAGTCAGCCAACTCACAGTCCTGTTGTTTGTGATTGCTGAGTGGGAACAAGAATGTAGACCAAATAGCAAAACAACAGTCATCACTAACTGATAGGGGAAAGGAAACTTTCAGTTTCAGTTTTGTTTTTGTGTTCAGCTAGCATTAGCTGCCGGTTGGCAAATTCAGTTTGTAAAGATGACAAGCATTTGCAAGAATTTATGACATTGGTGTAAGTTACAAAAATATGTATCTGTTGATAAAAATCCTAGACTTGAATGTAATACCTATTTTGTGACATAAGTTGTCACAAAATGAAACACACAAACACACACACATACACACTTACTCTGAATTGGAATGTGTTGGTTCACTGCTGACGTTGGGTGGATCAGGCAAGGAATATTCACTCTTTATAGACACATAGCTGGGCACTGAGACACAGGTTGGTGTGTCTGTGTCCAATGTATGCATATGGATAGACAATCACAGGGAAAGAAAGACAGAAACACACACAGAAACGCACACACACACTCACACACACTTAGTTTGGATTAGAATAAGATGGAATTTGGGTGGATCAGGCAAGGGATACTCTTCACACAGCTGGGCACTGGAGATATAGGTGTCTGTGTCCTGTGTGTACAATATGGGTAAAGCACTACATAACTACAGAAGAGATCTGAGATGAGCACTCTATGTAAGAGGAGTCGCCATAACTTACTTTTTGTAACTAACACCAATGGCATAAATTTTCTGCAATATGTGTGGATTTGTTTACAAGCCAAAGGATAGGAACCAGCAATGATCACCATCAACAGTTATGCATGTTCATCAGTGGCGACAGGTGGTAACAAAAATAGGGGAGGACGGGGTTGTTAGAATTTTATATAATTTTATATGAATTTCTACAACTCTATTCTAACTGTCAAAAGAATAATATTCCTCTGTGGGTTACTTAGAATTCTGTCAGGTTAAGTCTGCACAGAATGTTCAGTCAACAACTGTTAGACTGGGAGAAGACCTTAAAGATAGCCTTGACCAGTGATTATCTGTCGATACTTGTCAAGTATAGGGACTGGTCAAGTTATTTTCTACTGTTTAGACGCTTGAGTATATGTAGAGCCATTTTTCCTTCACACAAGGAGAAGGATCCAGACGAGCTATGCTGTAACATCTAGCCATCCTGTCTCAACCTTGCGGGAGAGACAGAAGAGTGACTTCGAGAGAGTGAGTTTGATAGTCTTTAGACTTTGCTTTGTTACTTCTGCTTTTTATTTTTTCCATCAATACTTGTAATTCACTTAATTTATTCTGTAATAAATCATTGGTCCTGATCCAACGCAACTGAGTCAGTCATCCAGTTTTCTATTCTGCTGGGAAGAAACACACAACGCAACTTTAAGGTTAACCATGACTTCGGGTGAAAAGTCGAATTGGGAAAAAAAAACAAAATCTAACAGGGTAAAGTGGTCAGGTAGGTGAATTAGAGGGTAAATGTGAGTAGATGGGATGGGTGGATTGTTGACAGTGAGAGAAAGAATTACAAAAACAGGAAGGCGTCTTGGTGCTTGCTCTTAGGGGGATTGTGTTAAATAAAATTAATTTGTTTTTAAGGACACATGTCAGCATGGGAAATACCATACAGTGCAATGATATAGTTTGTTTGTGGTAATGTCTGTTGTCTTTTGTGCTTTACACTGCAATATTGTGAAAGTGGCAGAAATGTGCCCTTGTTATCTGAATTTGGCCCTTCATCCCGTCCCCTAAATGCCAGCTCCTGCATGCCCAAATACACCATAGCACCAATCAAGCACTTCAGTGTCTCCATATTATGACACTTTAGCATTGTGCTGTGCCACTTGCAACCGGGCACCCTCCTCCACAAGTCGATCAACGGGCACGCTACCTTTAGTCAATTTTAGGCAAATAGCTACAACAGGTAGTTGCACTTGTCGTGATGCTTGGTGGCTCTGCCCAAATTTTTAAGGTCACTAAATCCCTGCACAGACCATGTTTGAGATTTCCCTACCAACAGGCAAGGCCAGCATAGACGACTAGTGGTAACACTAGCAGTTAGCCATGGGTATCTTTGATACCATGTGGTGTTAAACACACTGACCTTACCATTCAGTTTTTGTGTCAGTTTTTGGAACTGGTCTCCCCTCTTTTTTGATTTTCACCTTCTCATTGTCCTCCAGTGTGTGAAATGGGGTATTTAACATCATGAACACATCTCATTTTTCCATCCTTTTTTTTATTGACACAACAAAGCAAAACTCAACAGCTCAAACCGTCCACCGCCTGCACCTTCACGAATGACGACAATGATAGTAGTACAAGACCTTGCATGTCAGCCCGTCAACACACCCTTTCATTCTGATTGGGCCCATTGATGAATGCGGCTCCAGTGATTGGCTGATTGATGGCAGACGAGCATTTTCAACTGACCCGTCCAAAGAGACGACGTTCGTCCCTTTTTGCCATTCACTCAATGTTAAAAGAGGAGCCCACGAATCGTCCGGGTTTGTAGTGTTTATAATGGATGTCAATGAGGGAGTAAGGGAGGACGATATTTTGGTGACTTTTTTTCTATTTTCAAAGTGATAAAATAGAATTATTTCAGCTGTTTTGGCATGCTTTTGCATCTATATCTATTAAATATCTAATTTTTTATAAATTTCTCCTGGAAGTTCTTTCTTTAAAAATTTAAGGGAGGATCTTCCTCCCTTTCCTCAATGGAGGAGTCGCCTCTGATGTACATACATGATGGGGTGTCAAGCCTGATCTTGCATAACACATAGGTGGGTTTACGTTTAGAGATAAGGGCAACTGAACAACATGGGTGAACAATGGTGAACATTTGAACATTATTAAAAACTGAACATAGACACGCAGCTGGGCACTGGAGATGAAGGCCTGTGTTTCTGTGGTCTAGGAAAGTATGGAAAAAATATTAAAACAACCAGGCACACAATAACAACACCAACAATAATGATAATTTGTGGCAGTCATTCTCTCTCTCTCTCTCTCTCTCTCTCTCTCTCTATCTATCTATCTATCTATCTATCTATCTATCTATCTATCTATCTATCTATCTATCTATCTCCCTCCCCACATCTGTGATGCAACAAGATATAAAATTGTAGGAAAGGTCAGAGAGAGGGAGACATACAGAGAAGAGGTGCAGGGAAAGAGACAAAGAGATTCCTGTGTACTCACCTCTGAACACACTGTGATGGTTCATTGCTTATGTTCAGAGGGTCCGCCATGTTGCTAATGGTCATACATGTGTTTGTCCCAGAATCCCACTGGCCAGCTAGTCAGCTGTGTCTGCCTTGTAACTTCAACAAAATGAAACAAAAGACAATGTCCACTCTATAGGGTAGCATATAGTCTGATTATTGACACCTGGCAATCCAAAATGTTACTCTCTCGCTCTCTCCTGTCCAGTCATTTTTAATTATTATTATCTTTTTGGCCAACTGTTCAAAAGATAATTAACTTTGAATCAGTCTTCCATAGGCCTATAGTGTGAACTTTGGGTTTACATTGCAATAACGTATAAGCAATGAAAAATGAGCCCAATATTCACAGCCCTGTCAAAATTTTGATTTAAAGTGAATTTTCTTTTGACTACTACAGGCTAAGCATACAAACTAGGCATGCATATTGTCATGTTTGTTCCAACTTGTCTCACCAAAACGTGCTTACTGTCGCACTTTTTGTCTCTGGAAGAGGTCTACACTCATGCACACACACACACCCACTCCTAGATCACAGGAAAGCTTTTCGTTTACTTGACTTAATATTAAATTATTTTAGCTGGCTGCTTTTGTTTTAACTTGTGACCACAAAATGGGACCATCATAAGCCATGCAACTCTGAACAGGTCTTAAGGCGGGGTTCATTAGACCCAGGGCTATAGTCTACCTACACTTAAAAATTATTGGGTTTGCGTATATTCAGTAAAAGATAGGCTGCAATACTGACTACACTTGTCTGTAATAGAACAAGACGGTATACTGTCATGCATCCTAACAGTCTAGTCTGGACAATGGGAAAGGGGTTGCGTACGGCACTACACCAACACACTACACCAATTTAAGCCTGCACAAAGACGTTCAGCGTTCTTTAGTAGGCTAACCAAAGATCGCTCAGAACCCGTCTCTGGCGTAGTTTACCTGGTTCAAATCCTTTGCGCAGAAGAGAGGAGATGAGCCTATTGCATTCTGCAGGCAAAGCCCCACAGCTTTTTGGTTTCGTGTCACTCAGTGAGCGTCTTGCATCATATTGCGGTTATCCAGTTTTTCAGCCATCCATGTCCCAACTAGCCTATGCCTGCACACTTATTAAGTAACGATGTCTCAGTACGGTGAAAACAACTGCCAACATTAATATGTGTATATAAAATACCTGCTCAAACACGCCACGCCCCCACCTCCCTTGGTTAGTCTTCTGTTAGTGTTCTTCTAGTGTTCTAAAGGCACTCAGAATGGTGGGCTTCGGCAATTGTGTTTGTTCAATAAATTACATATACAGTGCCATCGAATACACTATTAGGCCACAATAATGGGAGCCTACTTTTTGATATTGCGGAGATAAATTTCCCAAACTCTTGCACAGTTAGACCTAACTAAGTAGCTGCCCCGTGCACTTGTCTTGGGCAGGCCTTTGGTGTATGCAGGCTGGAGATTTAATCATTTATGAAAAGGAAAAAGACCTTTCATTTTATTCTGTTAAATTATAATCTGTTAAAGGTTTCAGACTTTAGAATTGACGAACACGTGACGTCATGTTTGTTGTGGTCCAAGGGATGTGTGGAGGCGTGGCGTGTTTGAGCAGGGAAACTCGGTCAAAAAAAAAAAAAGCCATTTCTGCGGAGTGGTCCCCTCGTCTGATTGTAGCTAGTGTAGGTGCTAATATTTCGAGACCCTATGTAATGGCCTTGCAGAGACAACGAATATGAGGTCCACAGAGACCTGTGCACGCATTGTTTTTCATTTCAGCGGTATATTGCTATCTTAATCGGCTCCTGGCTTCTGATAGGCATAGCCATTATGGATGTACAGCTAACGGGCCATTGCGGCAGTAAGCAAGGGCCGAAAACAAATAATGCGAATGTAACTGCCGGCAGAGAGTCCGGTTCGGTCCAAGGTAATAACAGGACGAAAAAACGAGAAGAGGAAAACGAGGCAAAAGAAGAAGGGGCAGGAAACCGAAGGATGAGCCGCCACCTTATTTGCCCCGGAGGTAGTTAGCTAACGTTATCTGTTTACAAGGCTTAACACCAGCTAATGGTTTAGCTAACAGTTAGCTTGGTGCAAGATGCAGTTTGTACTAACATATTCTATACTGACTAAAAAAGATGTAATAAAATCTAAGAATGATAGGACATGAATACGACAAACACAATGTTGCATGCATTTCAGCGGTGTATTAATTGCGTAGCCTCAGCATCCTGAAGTGTTACTGAGGTTCTGCTACGCGCACATAATGATGAAATGACGCGCACAGTTCCAAAAATGACAGTAGCCAAGCCTACTGCAACATTGCTTCATCATTGTACAAATAAGGACCTGTGTTTTCAATTTCGTGCAGTTTGTGTAATGTGCCTGACATTGCACTGCTGAGCATGCACGGAGATTACAGCACGGGGAGCCTATGTTAGTCCGCAGTGCACCGACGTTGATGCAATCGCTTGCAATTGGAATGGGATACTCAGCTAGATAGCTTCGCTGCCTTCAAATGATAATACATTTTGTGAGTGTGGTGTCTTTTATTAGACACTAATATCCCTGAGTGATATGGATGTGTAAACACGACCCACTCCTTCCCCAGATGTAAGACGATGAGTGACTGTTTACTTTCGTGTGTTTGTGACTGATAATTGGGGATTGTGTCAGACGGTGACTGTTTACATTTGTGTGAATTGATGGGTGAGCACACATGGCTCGCTTGTATCTTGCGCAGCTGAGTGTGTAATGACTAACTTTGTGTCTTACTTTCTCAGGCGGAAGAGGGCAATATTGAGTACAAGGTGAGCTCCGTTCCTGTACACACTCCTATTACGTCAGGCCTGGCGGAGCCTGATCAGGGCCTATACTAAGCGAGATTACTGGTTATCCTGGGTAGCTTTGGGAGTTACCACTGGGGTCTGTACTACTAAGCGAGGTTACTAGTTAACCTGGGACCCTGGGTAGCTTTGGGAGTTACCACTGATCTCTAAAAGAATCTCTGATCTCTTTCTGAAGTGACATACTGTTTTTAGATCAGGGTTACTCCAAAGGTACCCAGCTTAGCCAGTAACCTGGCTTTGTGGTATACCCCAAGATCTGTAGTCTACCTGGTATACGCCATATAGCCATTGGTATAACCATTTAAGTTCTTGGGTTTGCCTATGTCCAGTGAAACATAGACTGCAATACTGACAACACTATAATAGCAGTAGCTGTGGCAGAGCCCTATCACAGACAGTGTACCCACTACAGCAAACTAGATTACAACACTGAGCCTGATTAAAATCTCAATGTGCTGGTTGACTTTCGTTTCTTGGTAATTCATTGATTTCTGAATTCTCCTGTCCGCTAATCTCCCCTTATTTGCATTGTCTGTGGTACTCACTTTGGCTCTCCTCTCTCCCCTTCTCCTCTCCTCTGCTCTCCTCTCTCCTCTCCCCTCCTCTGCTCTCCTCTCTCCCCTTCTCCCTCCTCTCCTCTGTTCTCTTCTCCTCTCCTCTCCGTCTCTCCTCTGGTCTCTTCTCCTCTCCTCTGCTCTCCTCTCTCCCCTTCTCACCTCCTCTCCTCTGCTCTCCTCTCTCCCCTTCTCCTCTGCTCTCCTCTCTCCCCTTCTCCTCTCCTCTGCTCTCCTCTCTCCCCTTCTCCTCTCTCCCTCCTCCTCTCCTCCTCTCCTCCCCCTCTTTCCCCCCTTCTCCTCTCTCCCCTTCTCCTCTCCTTTATCCTCCCTACTTCTCTTCACTCCTCACCCCCTTCTCTCTCCTCCGTACTCCTCTCCTCTCCTTTCTCCTCTCCTCTCTACTGATCTTCTGTCCTCTGTTCTGGCCTGCAGCTGAAGTTGGTGAACCCCACACAGTACCGCTTCGAGCACCTGGCCACACAGCTGAAGTGGCGTTTGCAGGAGGGGCGCGGCGAGGCCGTCTACCAGATCGGCGTGGAGGACAACGGACTGCTGGTGGGCCTCAGCGACGCCGACATGAAGGCCTCGCTTAAGACACTCAGGCGCATGGCTGAGAAGTAAGGATACACAATCACTCATACACACACACACACATATACATGCACACACACACATATACATGCACACACACACACATACATGCACACACACACACACACACACAAATACATGCACACTCACACACACACACACATACATACCAAGGCCTCACTTAAGACACTCAATTGCAAGGCTGAGAAGTAAGTATACACAATCACTCACACGCACACGCCAAATATGCATATTTACAAATATGGATGGACCAATCCAATATTTGGATTGGATATCAGTCCTGATATGGGAAAAATACTTGGATCGAAGAATTGCAGATCAGTGGGCTGATCTGTTTCCTACACTTAGAATGAATGATGCAACAAACCCACTACTTTGCTGCACTACTGTTACTGTTACTGTTACTGTTACTGTTACTGTTAATGTTAATGTTAATGTTAATGTTGCTGTTGCTGTTGCTGTTGCTGTTACTGTCGCTGTTACTGTGCGCTCAGCTGGCTTGCAAAGGACAGACATGTTATAACATGTCACCTAGGTGCCGCTGACACAGATTTTGTATAGCTATGAAGTGCTATTAATAAAATGAAGGTCAATTATAAAGTGAAGGTCATTTACTGTAAGCTTTAATGAGCAAACTGCAGATGTTTAACCTGGATTCCTGTTAGCGAACTTAGCTCATGTTGAGTCTGCTTGTCAGTAATGGAACAGCTAAAACGTTACTCACCAAACAGATGGCAAAAATTCTGCTCAAGTTGTGTATGAATGTTTATTTAAAAACTGATGCAATAGAAACCATAATCAACATATGCAGCAGCCTACTGAATGCCACCTTGCATAGAAAAAAGCCTTGTTTCACTGAAGTCCTGTAACGTTAGATTCATTCAGAGAAATTTAAAGTGACAGGCGCCTAATTAGACCTAGGCCCTCCAACATCAAATACAATGTAATGACACTTTTATTATATTTATGTCTATGTTAATGTGTTGTTTATTATATTTATGTCTATGTTAATGTGTTGTTTATTATATTTATGTCTAAGTTATTGTGTTGTTAATTATATTTATGTTATTGTGTTGTGTTTTATTCTTGCTGTGTAAATAATGCCCAGTCAGGAGAGTAGGGCAATAAAAGCTGAGGATGATGCCAATCTTTTAATTCAGTGGGGATACTGTATCAGTATTGAGTATGCAAAATCAATGTATCACAATTGTGATCAGAACTAAAAGAGTCGGATTGGTGCATTTCTACCCACAAACACACACACACACTCTCTCACACACACACACACACTTGTACACATACACTCAAACATGCATACACACAACACACATTCACACTCTTATGCACTCACACTGTACACATACACTCATACACATGGGTACACACACACACACTCAAACATGCATGCACACACAAATACACACACACACACACACACTGAGGTCTTGCTCAAGCATATGGCTGAGAAGTAAGGATACACACATACATAAATGCATACACTAGTACACACACACTCAAACATCCATACACATGCGGGACAACACAGGTCACAATAACAACACACACTAATGGACACACACATACAAACATCAACACAGGTCACAATAACAACACACACTATTACACACACATTCAAACATCAACACAGGTCACAATAACAACACACACTAGTACACACACATTCAAACATCAACACAGGTCACAATAACAACACACACTAGTACACACACATTCAAACATCAACACAGGTCAAAATAACAACACACACTAGTACACACACATTCAAAAATCAACACAGGTCACAATAACAACACACACTAATGGACACACACAGGTGCACAGCTATGAAGACACTTTGATAACAACAATGTGTGTGTGTGTGTGTTTAAAGGGTTGGTGCAGACATCACTCTTCTCAGGGAGAGGGAGGTAGATTACGGTTCAGACAGACTCTGCCGAAGAATCGCAGAGGTCCTGGTCCGGAAAGTTCCAGATGATCAGCAGGTTTGTTTTCCTATGGTGTGTGTATGTGTGTGTGTGTGCTGTGAGAGAGAGTGAATGAGTGAACACTTGCACCATAGATATTGGTGTATTGATTGTGTGTGGTTTATTCTCGCATAGATCTCTGTGTATACACCATATTGTGTGTGTGTGTGTGTGTGAATGAGTGAGCAAGTGACTGCACCGTAGATATTGTTCATAGATACTGGTTTGTTGTGTGTGTGACTTATTCTCATATTGATCTCTGTGTACATGCCATGTTTTGTGTGTGTATTTGTGTGTGTGTAAGTATGTGAACTAGTGTTGCAGCCTGCACCATATTTATAGATACTGGTTTGTTTGTGTGATTTATTCTCATATTGATTTCTGTGTACATGGCATGTATTGTGTGTGTGTGTGTGTGTGTGTGTGTGTGTGTGTGTGTTTGTGTAAGTAAGTTTAGTGTTACAGCTTGCACCATATTTATAGATACTGGTTTGTTGTGTGTGGGATTTACTCTCATGTTGATCTCTGTGTACATACCAAGTATAGTTTGTGTGTGTGAGTGTAGTTCTTAGACCTGCGCGTGGCAGACCTTGGTAATGTGGACTCTGTAAAGTCGACTCTGCTGGGGGTGCTGACGCAGGGAGAACTGGACAATGGCCGTGGCCGAGCGCGACTGAACCTCTTCAGACACCTGCACGAGATCCAGTCCGGCAGGACCTCCAGTATCAGCTTTGAGATCCTAGGCTTCAACAGCAAGGGAGAGGTGAGGGGGAAAAGGTGTGAGATAGATAGATACAGTAGATAGATGGACAGATAGATAGATAGAGAGATATGCAGATGGTTAGAAAGATAGATAGAAAGTAAGATAGATTGATAATAATTTATACTCTTTTGATCCTGTGAGGGAGATTTGGTCTCTGCGTTTAACCCAATCGTAAATTAG
>JAIFZK010000072.1:125000-262500 GCA_027481765.1 Tenualosa thibaudeaui
CTAAACACGCACACACACTCCAACAACACCTAAACACACAGACACACAAACTGCACAATAACACACAGACATAAACACACATGCATGCAAACCACCGCAACCACACAAACCATGCAGACGTTCGGTAGCCTGCAATCTCCAGTTTGTAAACAACAAAATACCTGTAATGTTATGATAAATAGAAACATATGTTTGTACTCACATCAGCCGAACTAAAGTCTTCTCAGTGCCTGTTTGGGAACTGGCTGCTGTTTTTCTGGCCATAGAACTATACAGAACATTGGCGTTAGCTGTCTGAGTGTTTCTTTACCAAAACCATAGTTACCAAGCAACTATGGTTAGCATAGTTAGCAACTATGGTATTGGGAAACACTCCCCAAGTTAACAAGTTCAGTATTTGGGACTATGAACCCCAGAACGCTAAGTTAGTTGGTCAGCTACATAAAACGTTGGGGTTTGTTGGGCAGTTTGTGGGCTGTGCAAGCGGTCGACTGGCAACTGATCTAGCCGTCCTCAAAGAAACATACATACGTATCAATGACCCCTGCGTGTCCCATTCAGCAAGGTGACCCCACACCAGCCACCTTCAGTCCGTGATCACCTTCCGAATCTCCCCTGTGCTATCTATCTGCCTTGCTGTTTAGGGAACTGAAGTCAAACTGGAAAGCGCAGAATGTAACATCCTTTCCTGAATTTATTCATTCATTCGTTCATTCACACTGAGCTACTCCCACATTTGGTAGGGAGAATGCGTTCGAATTAGACTATAGGCCAAAGGTTTGGGCTCAGAGTGATAAAGACAGAACAGAGCAACCAGTGCCACTTTTTAGCACCTGGTTTTAAGTGGTCTACCATGTCTCCTTCAAAGTAAATGGTTTTAACAGTTGTGGCAAAATGTCTTACAACACACAATAACATGTTCGTTTTAATGCAATTTTAACACATTTCTTCTCTTAAAAAAAGAAACTGAACAAGCAGTGTGTCATTTATGCATTGATTTATGTATTAGTTTCAGTGTCTGGGCCCCAACATCTGGGCTATTATGTACATGTACTCCAACAGCCTGAATTTTACACAACTATTGTTTACGTGCTTTTCTCTCTCTCTCTCTATCTCTCTCTTTCTTTCTATCCCTCTCGTTCTCTCTCCTTTTTTAAATTTTGGATAACTGAGGAGAAATTTGTTTGTATGGTGTTATGTAATGGAGCCATTTCTTTTATTTATTTATTTTTATTATTTTGTTGCTCTAACTGGGTGATGATTATTGCTACACATGGGCTTACATTCACAAAGTGTCTGGCTCAGGCTGGGCCATTTAAAATGTGAACATAGGCAATCAGCCTCAACATGACATGTTCAGACATGTCTTTGTGTAGGTGTCACCCAGAGTAGCCTACCGACAGTGGTGCCAGTAGACTTGCCTCGTCCTTGACTGAGGGTTCTCATTCTTGTCTGATAATTGTCATTCTTGACTGAGGGTTCTCATTCTTGACAGAGAGTTCTCATTCTTGACTGAGGGTTCTCATTCTTGTCTGATAATTGTCATTCTTGACTGAGGGTTCTCATTCTTGACAGAGAGTTCTCATTCTTGACTGAGGGTTCTCATTCTTGTCTGATAATTGTCATTCTTGACTGAGGGTTCTCATTCTTGACAGAGAGTTCTCATTCTTGACTGAGGGTCCTAATTCACAGTGTCTGGGAGGTAAAAGTAGGCGCCAAGCAGCCTTAAGTCTGTCACTTTACAGTGTGTGTGGCTAAGGGAAGTTGAAACATTTGGTTGTTGTGTGGATTATCTGTACAATGTTTGTATAAAAGATTATAATACCTAATAAAATATGTGAAAGCTTATTTTTTCTGCTTGATCATTCTCTATGTATAACAAAAAAGCAGGATCTTTGAAAACATGTTTATTTATTTTGAATTGAGGAATCTAATATGGCCACCAAATATATCTATTATCAATTGTCTATAGTCCATGGTGTGTAGAGGTAGACCATGCCGGTCATATCCACAAGAACAACTCGTAAACCCTGCCACCCATGTTACTCGTAAACCCTGTTTTCCCATCCAGGAAACAAACAAAAAGAACTTAAAGCTGCTGAGAAAAGGTGGCATAAATCAACATGACAATTAGGTACAACATCATCTGAATGCGAACCAACAGCTAACTATAACTGTAACAGTAATCATTTTTTACAGATTTTACTGACTATTTGTATTCCAACCAACAGCTTTCGGCAACCTTGAGCAACAGGGCTATGGGTTGATAGCGTCTGGACTATTGGTTTAAGGGGTTAAGGGGTTTTCCTGACCTTTATTGACAGGACAGAGAGTAGACAGGGGGTGAGTGTGAGAGAGAGATAGAATGGGACTGGGCAGGGACCACAAGCTGGATTTAACACGGCACAGTTGCACCCCAGAGTGGTGTCATCTATATTTAACAGGATTTAAAAACACTCAAAATGCTTTCTTTTTAATTAAAACTTAGAAAATCTCTATAACCTGCCATTGCGTTTACATCTCAAAGCTTTCTGGGTAAAAATTGACATCACTTGGTTGATATTGATGGTGTCTGTGCAGCAACAGCTTGGACCTTGGACCCAGGTGATGTCACTTTTTATAACAGTATCAGTTTGTGAGTGAAAGGATTTTCTAAACTTTTAATAAAACCAAAAGTATTTTTTATTTCCTTTATTGTGAATTATTACAAATTTAAAAACATTTTATTTTATTTTAAATAGGAAAAACACAAAATGTAGGAGAGATGGGTGGGTAGGAAAGAGTTAACCATGTTTTAACAACATCAGTAATTTTAGCTGGGGTGCTGCTGACACGCCTTATTCTCCTGTGACGAAACAAGTCCAACCTGTTTTCCCCATCGTCTGCGTCTGAGCTTCAAGGAAATGGAGGTGGAATCTCATGAAACAGAAGCTCTACATATACAGTAAGTTCTTCTAACAAATACAATAACATCTGCAAAGACGTTTTTATCACCTATTTGGGGTGATTTCATTTGACTGTATTTGGATACTCTGCCCACAGAGACTGTATGTTCAGAGTTCTGTATGTACAACTGTAACTGAGTAATAACGGCTAAACAGAACCGTGTCCGAATCCAAACCGAAACTCTGCATTTTGTACATTTTTGAGTTTGAAACGACATCTTGTTGATAAACTGAATTTCTGGAGGAAGGCAATTCAACTCAAATGTGACATTTAAAAGAGCAGAATTGGACATTCTAGTTTGAACAGCATAGGACATTTTACTTTGATTAGGGTCATTGCTGACTGAAACAAAGAACATTGTTAAACAGTATGCCATAGCATATACCTCATTGTAACTCCATAATAAGTTCTTAGCAAACAGTGGTTTCTAATTGCTGTTAATCGGTGATACACAGTTAAAGCCTTTTAAATGTCTTTTTTAAAATTATTTGTGTGAAATAGAATGACATTAAGAAAAAAGTTTAATTCAGCAGATAATACTGTAATAATTGAACAGTGCATAAGTAGAGGCAGTTCTTTTCATTTGACCTCAGAGGATTGTATTTGTTGGACAGAGACTGGTAATTACCCCGAAACGGGGGGTATATATATATTTTTTAATTTAAATTTAATTTATTTTTTACATTTTCCTGCACACAGCAAGTGACACTGAGAGTTGTAAAGTGAAGAGGCAGAATAGGGAGGACCAGAAGGGCTGTGTGGCCATGGAGCATCAGAAGGAGGATCCTGCCATGGATGATCCTGTGAACATGAACAAAACGTCAACACAGACCAATGCAGAGTGAGTATAGAAGACTAAAAGCACATTAACCTATCCCTTATCCCCTCACTCCAGGGCCAAATTTTTTTGGGGGGGAAAACCTCAAACCTGACCCAGGGCAGCAAAAAGGCAAGAGCCGGCCCTGCCTCACTCAAACACGCAAAAGCAAACTGTCTCTTTCACTTTCTCTCTCTCTCTCTCTCTCTCTCTCTCACACACACACACACACACAATTACAAATAGGTTTCATTGTGTCTTAGAAGCTTTGAACAGTTATTGTTCCATGATTATGTGGTATGTAAAGAATGCTTAGGGTACGGCCATACACACTTGGGTATCTAACCAAACCAGTTGCAGCTTGTACTATACTATACTATACCATACTATATAGTATGTGTGTGTGTGTGTGTGTGTGAGAGAGAGAGAGAGAGAGAGAGAGAGTTAATATATTGTACATTAGTGTAGAAAGTGTTGGTAGAGTGTGTCAGTGTCATCATTTGTCATTTGGTTGAGAAGGTTAGTTTGCGTTTATATATTTTTGTATCTCTTGTTTATTTAGACCTCAGACTCAGAGACCTCCATCTCCAGTGCCCAGCTGTGTTTCCATGAGGAGTGACAGGTCCATGGATCACCCTTACAAATTCAGCAGTGAACCAAAGTCACCAGGTCTACAGTGAGTTATCTGCCATTAGTCTTTACTACACACACACACACACACACACAGCCGACATGCGTACCGTAAAATATGACTGTGTCTTTATTTAAACTTAACAGTTAGGTCAATAATGATTGAATAGTTCAATTTGATACACATTTACAGACTGATTTAAGACTTTTACAGCTATGTTTTCCAGCCCCATATTTGTGGTAAAGAATGTGTTAGTTAGAATGTAAGGTAAAACAATAAAAAAAATAAGGACTATTTTTTGTGTCTCTTGTTTATTTAGACCTCAGACTCAGAGACCTCCATCTCCAGTGTCCAGCTGTGTTTCCATGAAGAGTGACAGGTCCATGGATCACCCTTACAAATTCAGCAGTGAACCAAAGTCACCAGGTCTACAGTGAGTTATCTGCCGTTAGTCTTTACTGCACACACAAACACACACACACACACACACACACACACACACACACACAGCCGACATGCAGACAGTAAAATATGACCGTGTCTTTAATTAAACTGGGTAGTTAGATTGATACTGATGATTGAATAGTTCAATTTGATACACATTTACAGACTGATTTAAGACTTTTACGGCTATGTTTTCCAGCCCCATATTTGTGGTAAAGAATGTGTTAGTTAGAATGTAAGGTAAGACAATAAAAAAGGAATATTTTTTGTGTCTCTTGTTTATTAAGACCTCAGACTCAGAGACCTCCATCTCCAGTGCCCAGCTGTGTGTCCATGAGGAGTGACAGGTCCATGGATCACCCTTACAAATTCAGCAGTGAACCAAAGTCACCAGGTCTACAGTGAGTTATCTGCCATTAGTCTTTACTACACACACAAACACACACACACGCACACACACACACACACACACAGCCGACATGCATTCCGTAAAATATGACTGTGTCTTTATTTAAACTTGGCAGTTAGGTCAATAATGATTGAATAGCTCAATTTGATACACATTTACAGACTGATTTAAGACTTTTCCCACTATGCTTTCCAGCTCTATATTTGTGGTAAAGAATGCATCTAGACCTCAGACTCAGAGACCTTCATCTCCAGCGCCCAGCTGTGTGTCCATGAGTGACAGGTCTATAGATCAGCCTTTGGAATTCAGCAGTGAACCAAAGTCACCAGGTCTACAGTGAGTTACCTGCCGTTAGTCTTTGCTGCACACACACACACACACGCACACAAACACACACACAGCCAGCATGCATACAGTAAAATATGACCATGTCTTTAATTAAACTGGGTAGTTAGGTCGATAATGATTGAATAGCTCAATTTGATACACATTTACAGACTGATTTAAGACTTGTATGGCTATGTTTTCCAGCCCCATATTTGTGGTAAAGAATGTGTTAGTTAGAATGTAAGGTAAAACAATAAAAAAATAAGGACTATTTTTTGTGTCTCTTGTTTATTTAGACCTCAGACTCAGAGACCTCGATCTCCAGTGCCCAGCTGTATGTCCATGAAGAGTGACAGGTCCATGGATCACCCTTACAAATTCAGCAGTGAACCAAAGTCACCAGGTCTAAAGTGAGTTATCTGCCGTTAGTCTTTACTGCACACACACACACACACACACACACACAGCCGACATGCAGACAGTAAAATATGACCGTGTTTTTAATTAAACTGGGTAGTTAGGTTGATACTGATGATTGAATAGTTCAATTTGATACACATTTACAGACTGATTTAAGACTTTTACGGCTATGTTTTCCAGCCCCATATTTGTGGTAAAGAATGTGTTAGTTAGAATGTAAGGTAAGACAATAAAAAAGGAATATTTTCTGTGTCTCTTGTTTATTAAGACCCCAGACTCAGAGACCTCGATCTCCAGTGCCCAGCTGTGTGTCCATGAAGAGTGACAGGTCCATGGATCACCCTTACAAATTCAGCAGTGAACCAAAGTCACCAGGTCTAAAGTGAGTTAGCTGCCATTAGCCTTTACTGCACACACACACACACACGCACACAAACACACACACAGCCAGCATGCATACAGTAAAATATGACCATGTCTTTAATTAAACTGGGTAGTTAGGTCGATAATGATTGAATAGCTCAATTTGATACACATTTACAGACTGATTTAAGACTTGTATGGCTATGTTTTCCAGCCCCATATTTGTGGTAAAGAATGTGTTAGTTAGAATGTAAGGTAAAACAATAAAAAAATAAGGACTATTTTTTGTGTCTCTTGTTTATTTAGACCTCAGACTCAGAGACCTCGATCTCCAGTGCCCAGCTGTATGTCCATGAAGAGTGACAGGTCCATGGATCACCCTTACAAATTCAGCAGTGAACCAAAGTCACCAGGTCTAAAGTGAGTTATCTGCCGTTAGTCTTTACTGCACACACACACACACACACACACACACACAGCCGACATGCAGACAGTAAAATATGACCGTGTTTTTAATTAAACTGGGTAGTTAGGTTGATACTGATGATTGAATAGTTCAATTTGATACACATTTACAGACTGATTTAAGACTTTTACGGCTATGTTTTCCAGCCCCATATTTGTGGTAAAGAATGTGTTAGTTAGAATGTAAGGTAAGACAATAAAAAAGTAATATTTTCTGTGTCTCTTGTTTATTAAGACCCCAGACTCAGAGACCTCGATCTCCAGTGCCCAGCTGTGTGTCCATGAAGAGTGACAGGTCCATGGATCACCCTTACAAATTCAGCAGTGAACCAAAGTCACCAGGTCTAAAGTGAGTTAGCTGCCATTAGCCTTTACTGCACACACACACACACACACACATAGTACATGTCGCTGCACTCCCAAAGCATTTATCACAACATTGTGTGAATATAGGGATGTACTCAGAAGTAGTTGGACATAGTGAATGTCTGTATGGTGCATAGACTCTTGGATGCAGCTAGCCTGACAAACCAGACTATAACATCAAAATGTATAGTCTGACCATGACCGATAGACAGAGCTCAATCCTAGGGGCAAAACAGCAAATACATCCTTGTTTGAAATGAATGACTCAAGCTTTTTCTGTTCAACTTTCAAAAAAAATCCCAAGTCTAACTATTCCAAAGTCGGTGCCAAAGTTGATTCAAACTACCACTATTCCTTGGCCACTTAGTCGATTTGCACCGTCACAGCCCTGTCATTGTCATACCAAACCCGCCAAATGACTCTCTGAAAAGATAGAGCATTGTGATTGGTCTTACCAAGCCTGTGTAAGACCAATGGTATACCCACTAAGGCTCCAATGGTTTGTGGCTAGACGTATCGGCTGAGAAAAATTATTTGCTACCGCAAGTGCGCATCTAGATTTCTAGGCTAGTATCCAGTACTCTTGCCCTGAAATATGTGTGGGAGTTTACAGGCAAATTTCGGCCCTGGTCCAGGACTCTCTCTTTTTGGAAAGGACTCTTTTTGATGAATTGCAAAACATTCCCTACATGGTGAATACACTGTGAATACACAATGAACAATGTGAACTGACTCTGAATAAGTAAAGGCAGAACTGCAAAATTTGTTTATTTCAAAGATATTTGACATTTGATATTTCAGCCAAATCAAACATCAATCAAACATCAAATCAATCAAACATCCCTGTTCTTTGAGTTTGTACAGTGTAATTTCTCTGACTCATGAGATCACTACACAGCAAGTATTTTTAACTTTGTAGGTGTAGAGAATAGGGTTGTGCGATATGGACTTAAAAATGTATCACAATATTTTCTGCTTTTTAGCACAATATCGATAACTAACGATAGAAAAGTATACTACAGTTTAACCCCCGTGTTTTTTGGTTGTACATCTATCACTGAGTCTGCAGAGCCTCATAAACAATTATTACTCTAAAACATACCCATAATCAAATAAGCTCACTACATTACTCAAATAAATATTACATATAATGATTCAAAAAACAGTTTTGAAATGTAACATAAATTTAGCATTTATTTATACTACACACAATTACAATACAATGAAAAGTTACACAATGAAATGTGTGTAAAAATGTGGAAATGAACAGCAACAGTAATGTTCAGTAGTGCAACATATGCTATAACACACACAGATGAAGCATGTGATTTTTTTTTTTTTAAATCACACTTCAAGGTTTTTTGTCAAGAAGACCAACATATCAACTGTAGTCGGTTTCAAAAGTGACCTATGGCATGTTACTATATATAAAAACTTGTCTGCAGACAGCATCTGGCCATAATCCAGTCATTTCTTATGTAGTGAACCGTGAGGCTAATGTATGGCTCAGACGCGCTGCTAATCCACATATCCGTAGTTGATGAAAAGAACTCCACTGTAGACAGCTTCATCTGCAAGTCCCTACATAGCTGGCAGGGTTGTGTTCGAAAAATACGTCATTTAAGGCATTGTGTATCTAGCATCAAATTTGTTTAACATTCGCTGAAACCCTATTTTTTCAACTGTGTAGACTGAGTCTGAGTAATTTTCAGTTGAGTAGGCTTAGGTGTTTTTTCAACATTAGTCTAACCTGTCATTTAACGCATCTTCTGGCATTCCTCGTGTTCATCAGTGTGTTTGTGTCTGGGGTGGTGGAACAAATTAGATGTTACCATGCTTTGTTGACACTGTTTTCTTGCATGCTCCGCAAATAACTGTTTCTTGTTCCACGTCCGACTTTTGGTAACCAAACCAGTTCCATACAACCGACGTAGCACCGCGTTTCGTAGTTAGCTCTTCTATGTCCAGCTCTCCCGATTCTCCACTTTCTGCCATAGTTCAAGAGCTGGATATGAGCCGCAAGTCAGGCCCAGAGTCCGTCACGGATGCATACGTCATCAATTAGACTTTCTCCACCACATTCAGCTCTTTACGGACTCTAAAGATTATCTAATTTATTGTTTTTTATCGCCGGATGAGAAATTTTCATTGTGATTTTTTTTCAACGGTATATTGCAGTCAATATGATATTGTACATTACTAGTACAGAAAAAATATAAAAATCACTTATTCAGCTATGTATGATGTGTAAACAGGCTGCTCAACAGTAGATTATCTTCATTGTGTTTGCAGGTTAAGGACTGATCTGATCCAGGATCAATCCAGGTGTGGAGTGTGTGAGGACGTACTGAGGGACCCAGTAATCACCACCACCTGTGGACACAGTTTCTGCAGGCCGTGCATCAGCAGTTACTTGGAGCAGCCTGGACCACCAGGAGACCAAGCCTGTCCCCAGTGTGGAAAGAAGTCCAGAACTCTACCTCCTCTAGAGCCAAACATGTCAGAGAGCAGCAGACATCGGCACAATGAACACACATCAGTTAGACAGAACAATACAGGTAACCAGACTGCAATATATACATAATGTTGGAGTAATAATATAATAACTTAAATCAACTGATTGTTTCAATGTATTGAGAGGCAAGGAATGAACATCTTTATCTATACTTTTGTTTTACAACACAATATGTCAATATGATACTTACAATTCTTTCTTCACTTGGTACTTAACAAATGAAGAAAATCTGAGGAGAGTAAAAGAGAATCATAAAGTCAGTCTGAAGACGAGGTTTCAGAACATATCAGACATTAACAAGCCAGGGATTCAAACATCCCTCAATGAGATCTACACCGAGCTCTACATCACAGAGGGAGAGAGTGAAGGGGTGAATAAGGAACATGAGGTTTGGCAGGTAGAGTTGGCATGCAGAGCAATAACCGCAGAAGACACACCAATCAACTGTAATGACATCTTCAAGCCCTTACCTGGACAGGACAAGCACATCAGAACTGTGATGACCAAAGGTGTTGCTGGGATTGGAAAAACAGTCTCAGTGCAGAAATTCATTCTAGACTGGGTAGATGGGATAGCCAATCAGAATGTAGACTTCATATTTCCACTGTCCTTCCGTGAGCTGAATTTGGTCAGGAATGATCGGTCTTGTCTTCACAAGCTTCTGCTTGACTTCCATCCTGAGTTGAAGGAGCTGAATAATGCTGAAGGATACAAAGACTGTCAGGTTGTGTTCATCTTTGATGGTTTGGATGAAAGACGGATTGAACTAAATTTGAAACAAAACACCAACATATCTGATGTTACACAAACATCATCAGTGGATGCTTTGATGACGAGCCTCATTCAGGGAAGTCTGCTTCCCTCTGCACTCATCTGGATAACCTCACGGCCAGCAGCAGCCAGTCAGATTCCTGGTCAATACATCGATCGGGTGACAGAGGTTCGAGGGTTCAATGATCCACAGAAAGAAGAGTACTTCAGCAGGTTACTCAGTGATGAGAGTCTGGCCAATACAATCATCTCACACATTAAGGAACACAGGAGTCTTCATATCATGTGTCACATTCCAGTTTTCTGCTGGATTACAGCCACTGTGCTTCGTCAGATGGTGCAAAAAGACAACACCCAAGACATTCCAAAGACTTCGACGGAGATGTTCACACATTACTTGATCATCCAGATTACCAAGAAGGTTCAGAAGTATTACAGCAGAACACAGACAAATGAAGAACAGCTTCTAGAATCACAGAGAGAAATGATATTGAAGCTGGCAGAACTGGCTTTCAAGCATCTAGAAAATAGCAATGTCATGTTTTATGAAGAAGACCTGAAAGAGTGTGGCATTGATGTCAGTGACGCATCAGTGTACTCTGGTATGTGTACTGAGATCTTCAAGAAGGAAACTGTGTTTCACAAGAAGAAGGTCTACTGCTTTGTGCATCTGAGCATCCAGGAGTTTCTGGCAGCACTTCATGTCTTTGTCTCCTATAGCAATCAGATGGAAGCCATTGGATCATTTTTTTGCTTGGAGGAGTCACTAAAGTTGGCTGTAACTAAAGTTCTTGAGAGCCAGAATGGACACCTTGATCTTTTCCTTCGCTTTCTCATGGGCATCTCACTAGAGAGAAATCAAAGACTTTTGAAAGGACTTCTAAAACACCAACACAACAGTGCAGACAGCATCAAACAAATCTGTCAGCATATTAAGGAGCTGAACAAAGAGAATCTCTCCCCAGAAAGATGCATCAGTCTTTTGCAGTGTTTATCTGAAGTGAATGATAATTCCATGCATGAAGAAATTAAACAGTACTTGGAATCACCAAAAGGCTTCAAAAAAGAATTATCTCCTGCCCACTGTTCAGCACTGGCACACATGCTTCTGATGTCTGAGAAGGTGCTGGATGAGTTTGATCTGAAGAAATACAACACATCAGATGAAGGACGCAGGAGACTGCTCCCAGCTGTGAGGTGCTTCAGGAAGGCACAGTAAGTTTCTGTTTCACAATTTTGCTGATATAATATAGCTCATAATTTGCTGCAAAAACAATGCAGTGCACACACCAGACAGATTTTAACTTTTTAACTTGAGCATGTTTATTTTAATTTTAAAGTGAATATTAAGTTATTCATTGTTTTCTGAATAAAAGTTGTTTGAAAGCTGTATTATCTAGGGCAAAATTAGTGATTGGGCCAACTTGGCCCAGGCCCAGGGGGCCATATAGGTTAGAGGGGGCCATGACATTGGTCCCATCAGTAAAACCATGCATTCAAACAGTAACGTATGAAGTCTCATTCTGTCTGAAACAGGTTAAAAATTAGGTGGAGGGTGTCATCTAAATGTTGTTAAATGTTTCTTTATTTATATAAAGATATATAAAATGTCTTTACCATTTGTATATTTATATGCCCTAGTACCATCCAAATGTCTTTACTATTTATAAAAGCTTTACATTTAGCAAGTCACTGTGAGCATCAATGTTATGTCTGAAATGTGTGTTATTCCATTTGTTTTGCTCTCTTACAGACTTGATGGATGCAAACTCAACAAGATGTCTTGGGAAACAGTGAAGAGATGTCTATTGTCTCCTAACTCACTGATACACTTGGATCTTAGTCATATTACCCTATACGATTCTGGAGTTCAGAATCTTTCAGCAGGACTAACTAGTCCCCACTGTAAACTTCAGACCTTGAGGTAAAAAAAACATATATAGCATAATACTTGAGTACAACTTGCTTTTTCTGTCCTCAGAAAAATCCTCAATTTCTTGAGGATTTCTTCAATCCTCAATTTCTTTTTTCCCAGAGCAAATATTTTAACCATTTCCACTGGCTCCTGCTGGCTCAAAGCAATTTATAATAAATTAAAATGAAAAGTTCAGACAGTTGTCCTGCAACTTGCTAAAAACGGACATGGTTAACTTTAGGAATATACTGTGAGTAACCTGTGATTTGTTATCTTTTCCCATATTATAACTTATCATATTTTTGTAATAGGCTTGGTGTCTGTAACCTCAGTGATGAATCCTGTAAGACTGTAGCCAGTGTTCTCCAGTCTCCAAACTCCCTGATAGAACTGGACCTGAGTCACAATGACCTGGGAGATTCTGGAATTCAGCTTCTTTGTAATGGACTATCAAGTCCCCACTGTCAACTGCAGATGTTGAGGTTGGTGTTGAACTTCATTTTGTGTGAAAGATATGGCACTTCTGGGAGATATATCTATTATAAGGAAGCCCGTACCCAAGCTGCGGGCCCTGGCCTTTTTTGTACTGGATAGAGTGGAGACATGGGTTCATTCAGAAATTCACTACAATTATTACTGGGACTCCCTGTTGTTCCATATAAGCCTCCATATTACTCTCTGTATGGAAGATGATTGTGAATTTTTGTTTATCTTTCTCTCTCTTAACTTCTTTTTTTCTTTTTGTCTCTGTCCCAGGTTGTCTGGTTGTCTCATCTCAAAGAAGGGCTGTGGATTCCTGGCTTCAGTCCTGACTTCAAACCCCTCCCATCTAAGAGACCTGGATCTGAGATACAATCATCCTGGAGAATCAGGACAGAAGCTGTTATCTGCTAGACTGAAGGATCCTCATTGTAAACTGGAGACACTTAAGTATGCACAGAAAATTCATTTGTGCATGTACTATATGTACAGTATATATAATTCCATGATAAAGTATATAGCTAAGACATGTCCTTTGCATGTCCGGATGATGAACACAAGTCCATTCTGGTATCTCAAATGTCCCTCTCTTTGTTTTTTCTTAGTGTGGACCACTGTGCTGAAATCAGACTCAGACCCGGTGTGCAGAAATGTAAGTCCTTACGTGTTTCTCCAGATGTTGCTCAACAAGGGATGTGTTCAACATGGTGACTGAAGTTGACCAATTTAATTCTTAAATGATCACAATAGTTCAAATTAAATTTAATCTGACAACAAGAATCTGACAACTTTTTGAGGGATTGGAAGTGGTCTAACTTTGAGGCAGCATCAGCTATGATAAATTATTGTCTATTGTTGCATCGAGGAAGTGACAGAAGAGTTATAGAATTTCAGTAAGGTCTTCTTTATTCCTGTGAAGACAAGAGACATTATTTCAAAGTTAAATGAGTTTTGTGCTGTCTCGTCTACAGATGCCTGTGAGCTCACACTGGACCCAAACACTGCAAACATAAACGTCTCTTTTTCTGAGGGGAAAAGAAGGGTGACACGTGTGAATGAGGAGCAGCCATATCCTGACCATCCAGACAGATTTTACTACTGGCCTCAGGTGTTGTGTGGAGAGGGTCTGTCTGGACGCTGCTACTGGGAGGCTGAGTGGAGTGGAGGTGGGGCTCATGTGGCTGTGACCTACAAAAGCATCAAGAGAAAAGGGGGAAGTTTTGACAGCCAGCTTGGACATAATCCCACTTCCTGGAGTCTGGATTGTGCTCCAGACAGTTACTCTGTCTGGCACAATAAAGAATGCATACCAATACCTTCCTCTTCCTCTCTCCCCAGAAGAGTAGGAGTGTACCTGGACTGGCCGGCTGGCATTCTGTCCTTCTACAGCGTCTCCTCTGACACACTCACCCACCTGTACACGTTCCACACTAAATTCACTGAGGCCCTCTATCCAGCATTTTGGGTTTGGGATTTCGATTCATCAGTGTTGCTGTGCCAGATTACTTGAGCTCCTTGTGCTGAACGAATAACAGATTTACAAATAGTCTCAGTTGTGTTATAATGAGGGAATGGCAATATTTTATAGCACAATATCAACATGTGCTATAACATGTATTATAACTTGTCATAATATAAGCATCTCTTGGTGGTTTGGTGTAAGTAATTGATTTATATAGCACATTTTTTGATTTTCCAGTGACTATAGTTTGGGTCAAGGTCATCCCACAGGGCACAATACTCATCAGTGTAGAAATCATGTTTCATCATTACTGTAATACTGTAGTGTCACGGTAATACTGAAGAGTGCAGAAAATATTATCTTTTGAGATACCCAAGTTTGATATAAGATATCTATTTGACCTTAGATGTCAGTATAAGATTAATAAACTTTCTCATTTACTTTGAGACCATACAGGAGTTACCTCTGCATCCCTCCTGTTGTGTTTGTTTCATGGTTACAACTTTGGTCTTCTGGTCAAAAATGACCAAAGCATTTTTAACTTGGTTAATAATATTTGGAAAATTGAGTTCTCTGTACTACTGGTTAACCAATCACTACTACACCCTTTTGTGTGGTCTCAAACAACTTCTGACAATGGCTAGGTAAAATACTGGGGTTTTGCAGATACAGGAGTGTCCAGCAGAGGGAGCTGTTCCTTATCCAGCACAAGTGGCAACATTCTAGGTCAACAAAGAAACCAAAACTGAACCAAAGATGAAAAATAGGCGGAGCGAGATACCTCATCTCCGTTCATGTCTATGGGAGCAAAATGGGGATCAGCTTCAGTCTGCATGACGAGGTATGCTGTCACGAGACATTTATATAGAAGGTTCAATGATTTGGATGGAATACAAGAGTTTCACTTCTTTAATCCCATTCAGCAGTGGTGAATTTCATGTTTCTGTGAATTTCACATATGGGACGCCAGCTCTTCATAGTGCTGAAACAGCTAGTGCATCCCAAAATTTTAAATTCACATTCAGTATGGCTAGAGCTTTTGCTGAAAGGTGTTTGGGTGGATGCACAATAAGCCTATCTGGCCCATGGTTTAGGCCCATAGTCTATGGTCTGGCACAGTGGCAGGTTTGTGGAATGTGCTGCCCACTCCATTTGATCTGATTTTACTTAATTTTAACTCCTTTTAATTATTATACCTAAAACCTTTTCATTTGTTTTATTAACTTTTCCCTTGTTGCTTGTGTATTCATTTTATATCAGTTACCTTTCCACTTCTTCTTTTGCCTTGCCGCCAACTCTGTGTGTCAACCACTTTTGTTTTTAAAAAGTGCCATAAAAATAAAATGACTTTGCATATCAGAAGAATCAATGAGGAGGACTGAATTATTATGTGCTGTTATTTGTGCAAAAATGAAGCCCCTAAAGAATTGTCTGGAGAGAGGTTAAGTACAGGAATCTATCATATGAAAAAGAATGCATTCTCATTGGTTGATGAAACATTTTGACTGAAGGAGCTTAATTAAAGGGATAAGCATCAAAATTATACAGTCATACATATAAACATAGTACCTAGAGTCATTGGGATTGGAAAGAATAAGTTCTAGATTCCAAAATATATTTTAAATATGTATATTATATCTTCCTAAACACTAACAATTTATTCTGACAGAGAGAGAGAGAGAGAGAGAGAGATAGGAGAGGAAAGAGTTAAACATTGACGTCATTGGCCATTTTAGGCTAGTCATACTGACATGCCTTATAAGTAAATAAAAGTTATGGACTTGATTTTTGTAAATCTATTTTACTTGATCGCCTATTGTTGCTGATATTTTAGACAAAACTCAAAACATACGGTAAGTAAATACAAGTTATGGACTTGATTTTTGTAAATCTATTTCATCGCCTATTGTTGCTGATATTTTAGCATTTAAATAGGTCCAGAAATGCATAATAGGACGATGACATTTGTTTCAGTTTCCAGATCAGTCTTGACTGATTTACGTGTGCATTTATGCATTTAGCAGACACCTTTATCCAAACTGACTTACAAATAGGGGAAACTGGTCAACATTCCGTGCTGTTTTTAGGTTAATTTACAAGCTTCGTAGTCACTTCAATGGTTAAATGGCTCATTACAGGGTGACTTAAGGCTCTTGACTTTCTGTGCAGCTTCATGCATTTACAGGGCTTTCAAGATATCAAACTTGATGCACATCTACGTGTGTTAGTGAGAATTTAGGACGTATGTCCTAAAAAAAAAGATGGGAGAGCTCTGCACGTAAAAATACGCCTTAAATAACACCTTAAATTCCCACCAATAGAGTGGCAAAGTGCCTCCCTTTCCTGTAGACCCTCGCTGGACCTGTCGTCTGAGAAATCTTGAATGGGAGTGAATGGACAGAAAATAATTATTTTCTGGTCCTAGTCAATATAAATCTTGAATTACACATATGATGTGAATTTGTACATATTTTTTTCATGTAAAGAAAGTAAAGCATTGTTAAAGTTTGTAACTTCCAGAACTAACGTTACAGCCTGTCAGTTGCAAAAGTAACATCACTGAAGACAAAACTAGTCATATCAGGATTCACAAGCAAATGAGCAACAGGTCTCACTGCAACTTTGGACTACTCTTTGTTATAAAAAGGTCAAGAGTCATAGGATAAAACACATCAGGTAAAGTGTATCTTTCCATAAACTGCTGCAAAGTGACATAGCAGGTAGTAAGCTGCAACCATTAGTTAGCATGGCAGCTAATCTTATTAATTCTTTCTTGCCTGAAAACTGGATTTAACTTCCTTTGCCATAGCACGGACAGCCTACAGTGCGCACTGCCACTTCAACAGAATGAACGCTAAATTAAATGTGCCTTGTTCAAGAGCCCGGTGAAAGCGGACAAAACCATTTTGTGCAAGGGGTGAGGGTGACATGTATGCCCCATGTCCCTGCCCATATATGTGTAAGCCAGCTTCATTTATCAATCTTCATCAGAATTTCAAGGAAACTTGAACAGACTTTATTTTTCTGTGCAGGTGAAGTGAGACAGAAATGAGTAAAGAAATGAGTAATGAGGCAGATAAGGCATCAGGCTTCAGAGAAACAAACTTGGATCAAGAGTGTGCACAGGACAGCTGTGTGACTATGGAGAATGAAATAAACATGGCTGATCCTGCAGACATGAACAGACCCTCTACACAGACCAGTGCAGGCTAAGTACATCCTTTGTTTGGACAGCCCTATCATTGGCATAAATCAACATGACAATTAGGTACAACATCATCTGAATGCGAACCAACAGCTAACTATAACTGTAACAGTAATCATTTTTTACAGATTTTACTGACTATTTGTATTCCAACCAACAGCTTTCGGCAACCTTGAGCAACAGGGCTATGGGTTGATAGCGTCTGGACTATTGGTTTAAGGGGTTAAGGGGTTTTCCTGACCTTTACTGACAGGACAGAGTAGACAGGGGGTGAGTGTGAGAGAGAGATAGAATGGGACTGGGCAGGGACCACAAGCTGGATTTAACACGGCACAGTTGCACCCCAGAGTGGTGTCATCTATATTTAACAGGATTTAAAAACACTCAAAATGCTTTCTTTTTAATTAAAACTTAGAAAATCTCTATAACCTGCCATTGCGTTTACATCTCAAAGCTTTCTGGGTAAAAATTGACATCACTTGGTTGATATTGATGGTGTCTGTGCAGCAACAGCTTGGACCTTGGACCCAGGTGATGTCACTTTTTATAACAGTATCAGTTTGTGAGTGAAAGGATTTTCTAAACTTTTAATAAAACCAAAAGTATTTTTTATTTCCTTTATTGTGAATTATTACAAATTTAAAAACATTTTATTTTATTTTAAATAGGAAAAACACAAAATGTAGGAGAGATGGGTGGGTAGGAAAGAGTTAACCATTTTTTAACATCATCAGTAATTTTAGCTGGGGTGCTGCTGACACGCCTTATTCTCCTGTGACAAAACAAGTCCAACCTGTTTTCCCCATCGTCTGCGTCTGAGCTTCAAGGAAATGGAGGTGGAATCTCATGAAACAGAAGCTCTACATATACAGTAAGTTCTTCTAACAAATACAATAACATCTGCAAAGACGTTTTTATCACCTATTTGGGGTGATTTCATTTGACTGTATTTGGATACTCTGCCCACAGAGACTGTATGTTCAGAGTTCTGTATGTACAACTGTAACTGAGTAATAACGGCTAAACAGAACCGTGTCCGAATCCAAACCGAAACTCTGCATTTTGTACATTTTTGAGTTTGAAACGACATCTTGTTGATAAACTGAATTTCTGGAGGAAGGCAATTCAACTCAAATGTGACATTTAAAAGAGCAGAATTGGACATTCTAGTTTGAACAGCATAGGACATTTTACTTTGATTAGGGTCATTGCTGACTGAAACAAAGAACATTGTTAAACAGTATGCCATAGCATATACCTCATTGTAACTCCATAATAAGTTCTTAGCAAACAGTGGTTTCTAATTGCTGTTAATCGGTGATACACAGTTAAAGCCTTTTAAATGTCTTTTTTAAAATTATTTGTGTGAAATAGAATGACATTAAGAAAAAAGTTTAATTCAGCAGATAATACTGTAATAATTGAACAGTGCATAAGTAGAGGCAGTTCTTTTCATTTGACCTCAGAGGATTGTATTTGTTGGACAGAGACTGGTAATTACCCCGAAACAGAGGGTATATATATATATTTTTTTTAATTTAAATTTAATTTATTTTTTACATTTTCCTGCACACAGCAAGTGACACTGAGAGTTGTAAAGTGAAGAGGCAGAATAGGGAGGACCAGAAGGGCTGTGTGGCCATGGAGCATCAGAAGGAGGATCCTGCCATGGATGATCCTGTGAACATGAACAAAACGTCAACACAGACCAATGCAGAGTGAGTATAGAAGACTAAAAGCACATTAACCTATCCCTTATCCCCTCACTCCAGGGCCAAATTTTTTTGGGGGGGAAAACCTCAAACCTGACCCAGGGCAGCAAAAAGGCAAGAGCCGGCCCTGCCTCACTCAAACACGCAAAAGCAAACTGTCTCTTTCACTTTCTCTCTCTCTCTCTCTCTCTCTCTCTCTCTCACACACACACACACACACACACACAATTACAAATAGGTTTCATTGTGTCTTAGAAGCTTTGAACAGTTATTGTTCCATGATTATGTGGTATGTAAAGAATGCTTAGGGTACGGCCATACACACTTGGGTATCTAACCAAACCAGTTGCAGCTTGTACTATACTATACTATACTATACTATATAGTGTGTGTGTGTGTGTGTGTGTGTGTGTGTGAGAGAGAGAGAGAGAGAGTTAATATATTGTACATTAGTGTAGAAAGTGTTGGTAGAGTGTGTCAGTGTCATCATTTGTCATTTGGTTGAGAAGGTTAGTTTGTGTTTATATATTTTTGTGTCTCTGGTTTATTTAGACCTCAGACTCAGAGACCTCCATCTCCAGTGCCCAGCTGTGTTTCCATGAGGAGTGACAGGTCCATGGATCTGCCTTACAAATTCAGCAGTGAACCAAAGTCACCAGGTCTAAAGTGAGTTACACACACACACACACACACACACACACACACACACACACACACACACACACACACACACAGCCGACATGCATACCGTAAAATATGACTGTGGCAGTTAGGTCAATAACGATTGAATAGTTCAATCTGATACACATTTACAGATTGATTTAAGACTTTTACGGCTATGTTTTCCAGCCCCATATTTGTGGTAAAGAATGTGTTAGTTAGAATGTAAGGTAAAACAATAAAAAAAAATAATAAGGAATATTTTCTGTGTCTCTTGTTTATTTAGACCTCAGACTCAGAGACCTCCATCTCCAGTGCCCAGCTGTGTTTCCATGAAGAGTGACAGGTCCATGGATCTGCCTTACAAATTCAGCAGTGAACCAAAGTCACCAGGTCTAAAGTGAGTTACCTGCCGTTAGTCTTTACTGCACACACAAACACACACACACAGCCGACATGCAGACAGTAAAATATGACCGTGTCTTTAATTAAACTGGGTAGTTAGGTTGATACTGATGATTGAATAGTTCAATTTGATACACATTTACAGACTGATTTAAGACTTTTATGGCTATGTTTTCCAGCCCCATATTTGTGGTAAAGAATGTGTTAGTTAGAATGTAAGGTAAAACAATAAAAAAGGAATATTTTTTGTGTCTCTTGTTTATTTAGACCTCAGACTCAGAGACCTCCATCTCCAGTGCCCAGCTGTGTGTCCATGAGGAGTGACAGGTCCATGGATCACCCTTACAAATTCAGAACTGGAAAATTTGTTTATTTCAAAGATATTTGACATTTGATATTTCAGCCAAATCAAACATCAATCAAACATCAAATCAATCAAACATCCCTGTTCTTTGAGTTTGTACAGTGTAATTTCTCTGACTCATGAGATCACTACACAGCAAGTATTTTTAACTTTGTAGGTGTATAGAATAGGGTTGTGCGATATGGACTTAAAAATGTATCACAATATTTTCTGCTTTTTAGCACAATATCGATAACTAACGATAGAAAAGTATACTACAGTTTAACCCCCGTGTTTTTTGGTTGTACATCTATCACTGAGTCTGCAGAGCCTCATAAACAATTATTACTCTAAAACATACCTATAATCAAATAAGCTCACTACATTACTCAAATAAATATTACATATAATGATTCAAACAACAGTTTTGAAATGTAACATAAATTTAGCATTTATTTATACTACACACAATTACAATACAATGAAAAGTTACACAATGAATTGTGTGTAAAAATGTGGAAATGAACAGCAACAGTAATGTTCAGTAGTGCAACATATGCTATAACACACACAGATGAAGCATGTGATTTTTTTTTTTAAATCACACTTCAAGGTTTTTTGTCAAGAAGACCAACATATCAACTGTAGTCGGTTTCAAAAGTGACCTATGGCATGTTACTATATATAAAAACGCTAATGTATGGCTCAGACGCGCTGCTAATCCACATATCCGTAGTTGATGAAAAGAACTCATCTGCAAGTCCCTACATAGCTGGCAGGGTTGTGTTTGAAAAATACGTCATTGAAGGCATTGTGTATCTAGCATCAAATTTGTTTAACATTCGCTGAAACCCTATTTTTTCAACTGTGTAGACTGGTAACATGTAGGGGGTGTCTGAGTAATTTTCAGTTGAGTAGGCTTAGGTGTTTTCTCAACATTAGTCGAACCTGTCATTTAACGCATCTTCTGGCATTCCTCGTGTTCATCAGTGTGTTTGTGTCTGGGGTGGTGGAACAAATTAGATGTTACCATGCTTTTTTTTCTTGCATGCTCCGCAAATAACTGTTTCTTGTTCCACGTCCGACTTTTGGTAACCAAACCAGTTCCATACAACCGACGTAGCACCGCGTTTCGTAGTTAGCTCCTCTTCTATGTCCAGCTCTCCCGATTCTCCACTTTCTGCCATAGTTCAAGAGCTGGATATGAGCCGCAAGTCAGGCCCAGAGTGAGTCCGTCACGGATGCATACGTCATCAATTAGACTTTCTCCACCACATTCAGCTCTTTACGGACTCTAAAGATTATCTAATTTATTGTTTTTTTATTGCCGAATGAGAAATTTTCATTTTTCAACGGTATATTGCAGTCAATATGATATTGTACATTACTAGTACAGAAAATATATAAAAATCACATATTCAGCTATGTATGATGTGTAAACAGCCTGCTCAACAGTAGATTATCTTCATTGTGTTTGCAGGTTAAGGACTGATCTGATCCAGGATCAATCCAGGTGTGGAGTGTGTGAGGACGTACTGAGGGACCCAGTAATCACCACCACCTGTGGACACAGTTTCTGCAGGCCGTGCATCAGCAGTTACTTGGAGCAGCCTGGACCACCAGGAGACCAAGCCTGTCCCCAGTGTGGAAAAAAGTCCAGAACTCTACCTCCTCTAGAGCCTCCTCTACACTCAAACATGTCAGAGAGCAGCAGACATCGACACAATGAACACACATCAGTTAGACAGAACAATACAGGTAACCAGACTGCAATATATACATAATGTTGGAGTAATAATATAATAACTTAAATCAACTGATTGTTTCAATGTATTGAGAGGCAAGGAATGGACATCTTTATCTATACTTTTGTTTTACAACACAATATGTCAATATGATACTTACAATTCTTTCTTTACTTGGTACTTAACAAATGAAGAAAATCTGAGGAGAGTAAAAGAGAATCATAAAGTCAGTCTGAAGATGAGGTTTCAGAACATATCAGACATTAACAATACAGGTATTCAAACATCCCTAAATGAGATCTACACAGAGCTCTACATCACAGAGGGAGAGAGTGAGGGGGTGAATAAGGAACATGAAGTTTGGCAGGTAGAGTCAGCATCTAGAGCACAAAATGCAGAAGACACACAAATCCACAGGAATGACATCTTCAAGCCCTTACCTGGACAAGAGAATCACATCAGAATAGTGATGACCAAAGGCATTGCTGGCATTGGGAAAACAGTCTCAGTGCAGAAATTCATTCTAGACTGGGTAGATGGGATAGCCAATCAGGATGTAGACTTCATATTTCCACTGTCCTTCCGTGAGCTGAATTTGGTCAGGAATGATCGGTCTTGTCTTCACAAGCTTCTGCTTGACTTCCATCCTGAGTTGAAGGAGCTGAATAATGCTGAAGGATACAAAGACTGTCAGGTTGTGTTCATCTTTGATGGTTTGGATGAAAGACGGATTGAACTAAATTTGAAACAAAACACCAACATATCTGATGTTACACAAACATCATCAGTGGATGCTTTGATGACGAGCCTCATTCAGGGAAGTCTGCTTCCCTTTGCACTCATCTGGATAACCTCACGACCAGCAGCAGCCAGTCAGATTCCTGGTCAATACATCGATCGGGTGACAGAGGTTCGAGGGTTCAATGATCCACAGAAAGAAGAGTACTTCAGCAGGATACTCAGTGATGAGAGTCTGGCCAATACAATCATCTCACACATTAAGGAACACAGGAGTCTTCATATCATGTGTCACATTCCAGTTTTCTGCTGGATTACAGCCACTGTGCTTCGTCAGATGGTGCAAAAAGACAACACCCAAGACATTCCAAAGACTTTGACGGAGATGTTCACACATTACTTGATCATCCAGATTACCAAGAAGGTTCAGAAGTATTACAGCAGAACACAGACAAATGAAGAACAGCTTCTAGAATCACAGAGAGAAATGATATTGAAGCTGGCAGAACTGGCTTTCAAGCATCTAGAAAATAGCAATGTCATGTTTTATGAAGAAGACCTGAAAGAGTGTGGCATTGATGTCAGTGACGCATCAGTGTACTCTGGTATGTGTACTGAGATCTTCAAGAAGGAAACTGTGTTTCACAAGAAGAAGGTCTACTGCTTTGTGCATCTGAGCATCCAGGAGTTTCTGGCAGCACTTCATGTCTTTGTCTCCTATGGCAATCAGATAGAAGCCATTGGATCATTTTTTTGCTTAGAGGAGTCACTAAAGTTGGCTGTAACTAAAGTTCTTGAGAGCCAGAATGGACACCTTGATCTTTTCCTTCGCTTTCTCATGGGCATCTCACTAGAGAGAAATCAAAGACTTTTGAAAGGACTTCTAAAACACCAACACAACAGTGCAGACAGCATCAAGCAAATCTGTCAGCATATTAAGGAGCTCAACAAAGAGAATCTCTCCCCAGAAAGATGCATCAGTCTTTTGCAGTGTTTATCTGAAGTGAATGATAATTCCATTCATGAAGAAATTCAGCAGTACCTGAAATCACCAACAGGATTTAAAAAGGAATTATCTCCTGCTCACTGTTCAGCACTGGCACACATGCTTCTGATGTCTGAGGAGGTGCTGAATGAGCTTGATCTGAAGAAATACAACACATCAGAAGAGGGACGCAGGAGACTGATCCCAGCTGTGAGCTGCTGCAGAAAGGCACAGTGAGTTTCTGTTTCACTGTTTCAAATGTCTTATTTTTAAATTGTGTATTTGTTGTTAAGATAAGGGTGTAATGCACAATGGAGTTAGTTGTGTTTGAGTTTGTATATCGTTTTTTTTATTTGCACAATGAAATGCACTGTTCTTGTTTTACTTTATGCCAGGTGTGACCAAACTTTTCTGTTTGTTAGGAAATTAGTTCATTTGCTGTCTTCCTTGAAGTTAGTTGGGTTTTATCTCTCTCGAGTCCATGCAATGTGCCAGTCTGAAGGTATTGTTTTTAGCTTAGCTTAGCACGGTTCCACTGAATCCTTTGAGACCGTTAGCATGGCTCCTAAAAGTGACCACAGAACTCTGATATTTTTCCTATTTAAAAATTGACTATTGTGGTGTTCCAATGTTCACTAAGACAATGGAAAATTAAATGTGGTGATTTTCAGATATGACCTGGAACCACTCTCTCACTTTGGTGCAATAATCAAGGATATTGGATTGGGCAATTACAGTGCTCTTGTTACTTTGTACCTACACAATGAATTACAGTGAATTGTGTACCAAAGTGTAATACCATAGGTGCATTCAAATTCTTGAACACAGGCAAACGTTCACAAACACTGGCGAACAGTTTTGACTAACATTAGCGAACAAAGGTGAGCGGTCAGAGGGAGTGCTCCACAAACAGTAATAATATAATAGACGTGGGACTGCTACAGATTTACTTGAACGTGTAATCTCAATCAGTGGGCACAACTTTAGTCACAAATCCTTCAATACACAAGTCCTTGGCTGCCATTAGAGTAATTTCTTTTGAGTTTGCCATTTTTGTTAACAGTTTAAAACAGTTTAGAATGTTACACAAAATCTTTAAAATTTTATTGTTTAAGGTTAACGTGTTCGCGGCAAGCGTTCGCTTGTGTTCAGTGAATCTGAATATCTGAACTTACATTGTCTAAATATAGACAATAGATTTTATCACCAATCTATATTTCCCATATAAAACATTAGCAAGAATAGTGGTCCTGTAAACTGCTAGTCTTTCTTATTTTAACATATTTTGTATGTGCGTTTACATGCATAAGGAAGAGTGTTTTGACAGTCACATTTCCCCTGGAATGAGTTTTTGTAACCTATTTTATTCTGTCTTTTCATTCTTGCAGACTTGATGGATGCAAACTCAACAAGATGTCCTGTGAAACAGTGAAGAGAGTTCTGCAGTCTCCTAACTCATTGATACACCTGGACCTGAGTTGCAATTCCCTTGGAGATTCTGAAGTTCAGATCTTTTCTGTGGGTCTAACTAGTCCCCACTGTAAACTGAAGATCTTGAGGTTTGCAGGCCAATATTCAAATAATGTGTTATTGAAATCTATGAGTCATTGTTGAGTCATTACCATTTTTGCAGGGGCTGTTTCAGATATGTGCAACTTGGCGGTTGCCCAGGCCGGCATCTTGCTGTGGGCTGCATGCACGGTAGCATGAACCGTTTTTTTTTGTTTTGTTTTGTTTCGTTTTTTTTATCGGTAGGTGGGCGATTATCTGTGCCTTGGCAATCCAAGAAAGACACTTCACCTTGCTTAGCATTGAATGTACTTTTAAGCCAGATCCTTACCACTAAAATACAAGTAGCCTACCACCAACCTCCATGCCAACCTCCAGAATATGCTCAGTTTTATCACACAAAAAAAACACCTCAGACCAGCAGAAAATATTTGGCCCAGTATTGTGAAATTGATTTGGAAATGTAGGCTATGAGAACTGCAAATCAATATTTTCAGTGACAACAAATTAAGGTCCATGTGCATACAACAATGTGCGTTTGTTAAAGTTGCGCCGTGTGTTTTCCGCTCCATAGAGCATATGAATTTCAAAAGTCATATTATGAAGCTTTTGCTAATTTCGCCAAGGAGCTCTATTATTGGAAAATTAGTCTTGATTTAAGTAAACATAAATGCAGGGGTGGGCCTAGCCTGTTTGGCCACCCCTCTGGCACTAGCCCCACTGCCCCTGAGCAGATCGCATAGGGTCCGAATTATCATTTCTATCTAAAAAAAAACAAAAAAAAAACATAAGCACAAGTAGCCTACATATATAAATAAGTAGCCTTGGTGCCCTCTCCTGGAGCAAGAGCTGACCTCTTTTAGGAGGTAATAATCTTCAGTGTAGTAGTGACGGGTGGTGAAGAAGTGGTTATCTTGTTCAACTGACAGTTGAGAGACCTAATACACGAACCCAATGTTGCGAGTTTGTCTTGTTTTGACTATAAGCATCTACAAGCAAGTACTAGTCAACTTTACTTTTCTTTTACTTTAGTGAATTATAAATGTTAGGTATTCTGATTCTATTGACATTTTCCCTGTCCTTTGTTTCTTCTCGAATGCAGTAACACTAAACTATTAAACCTTTACCAGGTCTCATTTCTCATATACTGTTTTCTGCTACAGACTTGGTGACTGTAAACTCAGTGGTGCATCCTGCAAGATGGTGGCTACCCTCCTACAGTCACCAAACTACCTGATAGAGCTGGACCTCAGTCACAATGACCTTGAAGACTCAGGAGTCCATACTCTCTGTATGGGACTGGCCAATCCTAACTGTAAACTAGAGACATTAAGGTTGGTGTTTAACAACTTAAAAAGATTGTCCAGAGTGAATCAACCTGTAGCCGAATTTGGTGGAATGTAGACTGAATAGCGTAATGGCTGCCAACTCTAACTTGTGAGGGCAAGAAAGTTTTGTTTTCATATGTCCCCATCTGTTTTCAAATTCGGCAGTTTGCAAATTCGGTCTAGATTGTACCAAATGCTATCATTCTTATACCTACCCACAGCACTCGGCAGCCTGAAAGAACAAGGTTATGGACTGATTGACTTTTCTGTAAATGGTGCCCTGCCACACAAAACCATTTTTACTTGTTGTTGCTTTTCATCAAAGATAGCAATGGTCCATGCTGAATTTGTGATAGGCATGGATTGGGAGAACCACCTGTGTGGTACTGTGCTGCCAACAGGCTGCCAATCGTCTGTGTATCTTGTTGTGTTTACTTAATCTCTGCCAAACGTTTGGTTCTCAGTGGACCTATCCGCCTTCTCCCTGACAACAAGCTTGGCACTAATGGATAGGTAGCTCTTTCAATTACAGCTCAACATTAGGCACAAGTCACATACCATAAAGCATGTGCTAAAATTCACATAAATTTATTTTCTTGATCATTTTGGCTAATTTTGTTCATTCTTAATATATAAGTCTTAAGATTGCATGTCAGTATGAAGTTGGAATGGATGTTAGACTTTCTCGCCGGCACAAGTTCTAGACATTTGTGGGTTGGCCGTCATTGCTGGCAATAGTGACTGTAAACTGACAAAATAGGAGCATTGTCCAGATAGCACAAGATGGTAGGAACACACATGAAATTGAAACACCCATGTTTGGGTTGCAGGTAAAGAAACGTTACGTTACACTGCATAGCCGTAACATTATCCGTGTGTTTTCTTGTTGCCAAATGGTTAAATGCACACTGAGCGCAGAGGCTACAGAGAAGTTATTTTGTAGGCTAATAGTTGATGTCCAGACACTTCAGACAACAGCGCTTATTTTAGAGATATTTAACGGACTGCTTACCCATGTGGGTTAGTGTGCGACAGCACTTTGCATGAGCTGCGAACTTGAAACATTGTTTAGATCGTTGAGATAAGACATCTTAATTCTCTTGAATGGTAAGCTAAGAGGTGAATGCCAGTGAAATGCCTGACACATAGATACAGATGGCAAGTCTGGGTAACGCCATAGACAGTAAAAGAAGTGGACAGAGGAATCAAGTCGATCTCAGAGGGAGGCATTGAGGCTGAATTTAAAATTTTCAGTTGGGTCCAGTTTCTACTGTGCTCCTAGCTGACGTAGTCACGTTGGTCTCACAAACCCAAACACAGTAATTTGGCTAATAGATGTGGCAACAGAAATTCTGACAGATACATCACAGAGAAAAATATACTGTCTGCGAAACATGGCTGTCCTTAAGTGACCGTCCTAAAGTTCTATTGTGTATTTGTAAACCATGTGTACTGTGATACATTTTGGCCTCTACCATTAGGGGGGAGCTGATTTAACACATATTATATTTATATTTCATACAAGTATATATAATCACAACTGAGACATGTCTCACGTGCCTCAGGACCATGCACAACACATTGATCTGTGTTGTAGGCAAATTAACAGTCTATTTTAACTAGCTCTAGTTGTGATTTACCACATGTCTGGCCTTCTTCCATACCTTGCTCATTACATAGTCCTCTATTACATGTTAGTGAACCGATAGTATGGATGACATTTTTGACCAGCACCATAAATGACAAGCAAATTAACTAGCCTAAACTCTTTAAAAGGATATTTTTTGAAATTCTATGTGAATCCTATTCTTAAATTCCCATATAACATGCATTCAGATGAAATCTCCCACATTTCTATGTACCACATTGTCAGGCACAGACTAGGCAGAGACAGATCTCAGACAAAAGCGTTTTATTTTAAAACACAAAGTAAAGGATAACAAAAGTCACGTCAGCTACTTTAGCGGAGGGAACGTAAACCAAGGAAGCACAGAGGAACTTAGGAGATACTAAAACACAGGAGAACTGGAATAGGAACGCAAAAGGCAATAAGTAAACTTAATTACACACATACAGTATAGACCTGTATTGTTTGCACCGAAATGCAACAATTTATATAGCTATTTTGGGGCTGAAAAGTGCATGCCAGTATTTTTAGTTATATATTAGAACATATATATTAGTGTATACAGATACTAGCCAGCCTAGCTAGAAAAAAAAATGCCAGATTACATTAGGCTATTTGTGAGTCAATGTCTCACTCTCAATGTCCTTGTAAATGTTCAACAACTGCTGGTGTATGGGCTGTAAACAATAAGCTAGATTATTTGTCCAGCTATTTAAGCAGTTTTTGTGCTGTTTATTACCTGCTTCTTTTTAATTCCAGCCATAGTACTTTTGAGGATTGTATGTGCACCCTGTATGAATTACACTTGGCTTTACTGCTCATGCACTTCTATTCTGATATTGTAAAAAACCCTTCTGACCATGCTAAAAACCAGGAACTTTATTCTGGTGTTAACTGTAGCGTCTCATTGGTTCAGTCAGTTGTCACTTCAATCAGAATCCCAAGTGTCTGAAGAACTTTATTCCATGTGTCTTTGTAAACTATTTGCATCTTTATTAACTTAAGTCTGTCTTTCTCTCACAGGTTGTCTGGTTGTCTCGTCTCAAAGGAAGGCTGTAGATATCTGGCTTCAGCTCTGACTTCAAACCCCTCCCATCTAAAAGAGTTGGATCTGAGCTACAACCATCCTGGAGAATCAGGACTGAAGCTGTTATCTACTAGAGTAGAGGATCCTCAGTGCAATCTGGAGATACTTAAGTATGTTGAGATACATTAATATGTTCAGAAATAAATTTCAGTGTGACACATTTAGACAACAGCCCTCATTTATCAGTGCAGGTCTTGGAACATTCTCTCAAGTGGTTCATGGAACATTTCACTGTGCTAATTACTACATAAGCCTGGGAGGTACCATTATGAGACACTGTGTACTCACATTACAAAGTTTTTTTTTTTTTTTTTTACTAAATCAAGGGTTCCATTTTGTGCAGCAATAAAATGGACACACATTTTTTAGCATAGAAAAAATAAGCAGTGGTTATTTTTTCTTCTATATTAAAAAAGTGTGCCCCAGGCCCCATAGATGTCTTGTGCAGTAGCACAGCAGTATGCTATGTCATTTCAGAAATGTCAGTGTCAGTGGTGGTTAGCTCCCTGACGTAAGGGAACTTGACATACAGTTTGTCAAAAATTAGGTTTGTATAGGCTACTACATGTTATGTCGATACCCAGATCCCCAAAAACTCAGATAAACATATTACTGCTGCATTCTGAGATTGAGATACAGCACTATCAGTCAGCCAGTTTCAGTACTTGCTTTAGCTACAGATAAACATCACATTATTTCATACCAAGACAAGAGGGCAGATGCACATATGTAATAGCATGCAGTATGTAATCGATCCTATTAACTCAAATCTCTCTCTCTCTTTCTTTTATCAGTGTTGACCACTGTGGAGAAATCAGGCTCAGGCCAGGTGTGCAAAAATGTAAGCCCTCCGTTTCTTATAAAGCAAGTTCAAAAAATAGATGAGGTTGAAACAGCTGCTACACAGCTAAGATTTTTTTGTGATTTTTGTATGAAAGAAAGAGTGAATAGATGGGTCATATTCTGAGGGCGTTTCCCTCCTTTCTTCTTGTCTGCAGATGCCTGTAAACTCACACTGGACCCAAACACAGCACACAGACAACTCTCTCTCTCTGAGGGGAACAGAAAGGTGACATGTATGAATAAAGACCAGCCATATCCTGACCACCCAGAGAGATTTGACTACTGGACTGTGGTGCTGGGAAGAGAGGGTCTGTCTGGACGCTGCTACTGGGAGGCTGAGTGCACTAAGGGCGAGAGCTACATAGGTTTGTTGTACAAAAGCATCAATAGGAAAGGGGGTGAGGACGAGAACCGTCTTGGATTTGGTGAGAAGTCCTGGTGTGTACACTGCAATTTTAACTATTACTCTGCCTGGCATAAAAAAGAATGTACTGTCATACCTGCCCCCTCCTCTGGCTCCAGAAGAATAGGAGTTTACCTGGACTGGCCGGCTGGCACTCTGTCCTTCTACAGCGTCTCCTCTGACACACTCACCCACCTGCACACGTTCCACTCCACATTCACTGAGCCCCTCTATCCAACAGTTTGGGTTTGGGATATTGGATCTTCAGTATCCCTGTACCAGATGTGTGATTAGGGAGTAGTATCAGAAAGGGTGTGTGTGTGTGTGTGTCTGTCTGCCCCTCACCTGGAGGGGGATTCTGTTTATCAGCCAGGACATTGCCTCACTTGTTCAGGAAGTTTGTGGTACATTTTGGAAAATGTTTTGGTGTTCAGATGTATGTTCTCTTTTGATTTATTGCAACACTATTAGTGCATATGGCCTGAAGCTAATGCACTGAAAAAGACATCTGAGCTTTTTGATAAATTAACAGTCGCCAGCTCCAAATGTAATCTTAAAATGATCAAAAAAATATATTTTTAAATCATTAATGTACTGTACTTTTCTGTAAGCTCAACTGATTGCCAGTACTGTTTATTTTTGATTGCTCAAATTACCATTACATACATTTCTTAAATACAACCAAAGTGGATAACATGAAATAAAGCTAAAAGTAGCAACATGGATTCTTTATAATGCATTTCTATGTCTCAACACCTCCACAGGCATTTGCATCATGGCAACATAGCAATGAGTTTCTATGCTGAATCAGATAGCATTAGCTGCTGTTTTGCTATTTGATATAGGAGAGACCCGGGCTGGTTGGAACACTTTCATGTTTCTTTGTCATAACGTGGTCTACCTGCTATCAAATGAAAGCCTGACATCTCAGCTTTAAAACAAATATACTTATTGTGTACAAATTGTTCCACTTTTGTATTTGTTACCTCCGCCAAGGAAGTTATGTTTTTCTTCAGGGTCTGAAGAAAAACTGCACTGTACTGCACGGATTTGAGGGAAATGTTTGGACAACATGGGTATTAGGACAATAAAATGCTCTATCCAGGTATTCTTTGGAATTCTTCAGCGCCCCTGCACACTGGTGCATAGTGCTGTGTGATCTTTAAATCGCCTTTAGTTTCTGGGTTCCTTGTCCTGTATGCTCCTGTTGGTTCCCTGTGTCTCTGCCCCTCATCCATTCCTCATGATTAGCCTGAGGGGTATTCAAAGAAGGTGGTTATGTAACAAACTAGGATAAGTTAAATCAGAGTTAGAGATAAACATGATAACAAAATATCTTGTGTGCTGATGACACGCCTCCCACGTATTAATATTACTGAGCAAGTCTTACCTGTTCTCTGCAAGTGGCTGAGCTTTAAGGAAATGGAAATAAATTCCTGTAAAACGGACAAAACTCAGAACATACCGTAAGTTCTTCTAACAAATACAAGGACTATACTTGACAACTGGGAAATACTAATTTAATTTCCTATTTGGAGTGACTTACTAGGACTTGTTCTTTTTGTCATCATTACCAGATCATGATTACACCATACTGTAACTTGTAAATAGAATAACTGATCCATACAGAGGTTTGTTATAGCCTGTCATTGTCATATAGTCTCAGAGAGGCTTTAGCGTGTATCGGCCATGGTTAAACAAATGTTATGAGTTTATTATCATGCTAAGATTTTTATTTGCATGTTTAAGAAAAATGTGGGAAGTTAATTTTAGCTGACTTGTCCTGACGTGGACTTTACACCTGGACCTTACTGCATACTGTAACTAAAGGCAATTATTTTCATTTCACTTCAGCTGTCAGGCAGAGTCTGGCAGTCATGCCTTGGAAATGAGTGGGTATAGTTTATTTGTATTTGATTTCCTGCACACAGTTAAGGGAGAGTCAGAGTTGTAAGGTGAAGAGGCAGGGAGGCGGAGGCACTCAGACCAGAGTCTGCACAACACACAGCTGTGTGGCCATGGAGCAGCAGAGGATGGATCCAGCACCAGGTGATCCTGTGATCATGGGCAATGCAGGGTTAGTAGTTCACCACAGAGCATTGTATTCCTTATTCACACAGTTACCAGTAAACTGAAGAGAATCAATCAATATTACTGTCATGATCCTGCTCCCTGGGACCTTTGCCACCCACTGGACTAACGCTGCATTGCATTCTTCTATGTGCTTCTGTTCTGTTCACCTGCCCTGCCCCTTTCTCTCCCCCTGCTCCCACACCTGTGCCTCATGATCCTGTTTCCACGTAATGAGTATATCAGCTACCTCCTGTTTGTCCTAGTGCTCCTACTCCCTATATAAACCCCAGTTTGTTCTATGTTCCTTGTCTGATTGTCTGACCATGCATTTTGTGTTTGTAAGTCTGTTACTAAGTCTGATTACCTGCCTGCGATTTCTGTTTCTCGTGCTTCATTGAATTCTTTGTGTTTTTGTATTTTTTTTAACTTCCTGGATATTTTTGGATTTTAACTGCCTTCGTTACGATCTGGATGTTTAGTTCCTTAGTGATTCCCTCCTGCCTGTTTGATCCCTGACTGACTTTATATCCTGCTGATCTTTTGTGTGTTTTTTTCCCGAACCCTGATTTTGGAAACCTTTTGTTGGATTACTTGCGCCTTTTTTTTTAACAGCGATCTTCTGAGCTTTTTCCCTTTTTTGGTATTGCTTTTGAACACTGTAAATAAATTCACTGCACTGATCTGCATTTGGGTCTCCGTCTGAATCTAACAATTACAAATTTCTGATGTTGCTGAGGTATGCAAATGAGAGAATTTCGTGCAACAAAGACTGCATTTGTGAAACGGCAGGTATTGTTGACGGGGGGGCAGGTAAGGCTAATTGATGGGAGCACAAGGCAGGTAAGGCTAAGGCTTATATGCATAATTCCAAATCTCGGATAATAATGCCCATTTTGTCCGTTTCTATGATGTGGGCCTAAATATTCTAATCAGTGGTATTCCATTTTGTCTCGCTTGGGAATTCATCTGAAAAAAGGTATTGTGATATGGTGGTTATAGCATGTAATATACTTCAGCAATGTGCATGATCTAGGCTAAATTAAATAATTTATCAATTTTTAAGACATTTTTCTGTGATGGACAATACATTAGTGAGTTTGTTAAATATAAATGACTAAAATGTCAGTGACACCTTCATATAGATAGATAATGCGTAGAACACTTACATTAGGAAATTCAGTAAATAATATTTCTGTTATTATCTTTAGAAGGGTTGTTCATTTTTAATAGTTATTTGTGACTTCTTGTTTATCAAGACAACAGAAACATAGACCTCCATCTCCAGTGCCCAGCTGTGTGTCTATGAAGAGTGATAAGTCAATGGCTCAACCTCACACATTCAGTAGTGAAACAAAACCAACTGTTCTAAAGTGAGTCATCTGCCATATACATTCTCACCAATCCATGTGGTTTAGTTTGCAAACCAAAGCATAGGAACCAGCGATGATTATTTTTGAGGAGTTGACTGACTGACAAGATAATAAACACGATTTTGGTTTCATTCAGGTTTTCTTTTAACACCACGTTTGTAAAATGCAAGTAGTTGTAACTAAGTATGGAAGGAAAAGAGGGGGGCACAAGAGCCTTCATTCACCCCATAATTGTCCATTTAACCACCAAAGTGACTATGAAGCTGGTAAATGAACCTAAAAATGTTGTTTTATATACCTTCAAACAATAACTTTGAAATTGATACAGAATATTTTAAAGCACAACAAAGTCAAGGTCCGATATGTCCTCTCAGAGCAGTGATCTCATATTTGATACTTTTGTCCCCTATTGTTTACTTAGACCTCCATCTCCAGTGCCCAGTGTATCTTTGAAGAGTGACAAGTCAATGAATCACCCTCAAACATTCAGTAGTGAACCAAAACCAACTGTTCTAAAGTGAGTTACTTGGCTTTTGTCTTTGCTTACATGCATGCACGCATGGATACACACACACAATCATATCACACACACAATTGCTAAAACCTGATTAATGACAAATAAGGCTTTGATTTATGATTGCAGTTTGCAATATAGTCTTGGTTTTCAATACATAGTAGGCAAATGCCACAATGAACCATGTAGATACTCATTAGCAAGTGAGCCTAGGAGCTTTTTGTTCACTGTCATGTCCCCTAAGACATCGGGTCAGAGGGGATGTTTTCCCAGGGAACCGTAAAGGCTATGTTTTGTTTCATGAATTACACGTTATGTTTACAATGTATACACGCTTTCATAGGTCAAAATATGCTTGTGTGTAAAGTTCGGTAACATTCAGACTGAGACCCAAATGCAGATTGGTGCGAATTTATTTACAGTGACCAAAAAAATAATACAGAAAGGGAAAAGCTCAGAAGATCAAAAGTACAAAGTCAATCAGGAATCCAAAAACAGGCAGAAGGGAATCACAAAAGAAATCAAGTGTCCAATTCATTAACAGGCAGTCCAAACTCAAGAATATCCATTAGGCTCAAAAAGGTAAAAACTCAAAAAGGCTCAGATAAGGCAAAAACACAGAACAGGAACCAAGGTAGCACGGGGAAAAAAAATAGAGATCAACGGCAAGTAGCAGATCAGGAAACAAACTTACATTCAAGATACGCAGTCAGACAATCAGACAAAGAACATGGAACAAACAAGAGTTTATATAGGGAGTAGAGACACTGGGGCAAACAGGGAACAGCTGATACTCATTACGGGAAACAGGATTACGAGACACAGGTGTGGAGCAAGGGAGGAGAAAGGAGCAGGGCAGGTGAACAAAACATAGGCACATGGGAGACAAAAACAAACATAAGGGCTGCAGTGCATTGATAGTCCAGTGGGTGGCCAGGGTCTCAGGAAGCGGGATCATGACACTTGTGTTTCTTTCAACATATTCAACCCTTTATTCAGCAGCATCAAATTCAATACACATTGTGAAACAGGTTACTTAGCTGTAAAAAAAAAACATTCAATAACTTCCCAAGTGCATTTAACTTCCAGTTTAAGGCCTGACGTAACCAAGGCTGACTCCAGGTGTGAAGTATGTAAGCCAGGAGACCAAGTCTGTGCCCAGTGTGGAAAGAAACTCAGAACCCAACCTCCTCTGCAGGGTCCTCTGGATGATGAACACACAGACAGAGCAGGAAGCAGCAGACACCTGTATACTGAACAAACGACAGCTAGGGAGAACAATACAGGCAAGCGGATTGTTTGTAATGGATATTAAATAATAATATAATTTAAAACAACCATTTTATTCAGTGTAATGAGATTAGAAACAAGTGATGGACATCTTTGTTTATGTTGTTGTTTCACACACAAAATCCCTTCATCACTAAAAGGTCTGTTTTTTTCCACTAAATCATAAACAGATGAAGAAAATCTGAGGAGAGTTATAGAGAATCATAAAGTCAATCTGAAGAGGAGGTTTCAGAACATATCTGAAGACATTAACAAGCCAGGGATTCAAACACCCCTCAGTGAGATCTACACACAGCTCTACATCACAGAGGGAGAAAGTGAAGGGGTGATTAAGGAACATGAGGTTTGGCAGGTAGAATTGGCATCTAGAGTGCAAACCACAGAAGACACACCAATCAACTGCAATGACATCTTCAAGCCCTTACCTGGACAGGAGAAGCATATCAGAACTGTGATGACCAAAGGTATTGCTGGCATTGGAAAAACAGTCTCAGTGCAGAAGTTTATTCTTGACTGGATAGCTGGGGTGGCCAATCAGAATGTAGACTTTATGTTTCCCCTTCCTTTCCGTGAGCTGAATTTAGTCAAGAATGATCAGTATAGTTTTCACAAACTCCTGGTTGACTTCCACCCTGAGCTAAAGGAACTGAATGATGCTGGAGCATATGAACACTGTCAAGTTGTGTTCATTTTTGATGGTTTAGATGAGAGTCGATTATCCCTGAATTTCCAACAGGATTTGATTTCTAATATTCAACAAACCTCATCAGTAGATGTTCTGGTGACAAGCTTCATTCAGGGAAGTCTGTTTTCCTCTGCACTCATCTGGATAACCTCTCGTCCAGCAGCAGCCAGTCAGATTCCTGCCCAGTACATTGACCAAGTTACAGAAGTACGGGGATTCAATGATCCACAGAAGGAAGAGTACATCAGGAAGAGAATCAGTGATGAGAATCAGGCTAACAGAATCATCTCACACATTAAGGCATCCAGGAGTCTCCACACCATGTGCCACATTCCAGTCTTCTGCTGGATGTCATCCACTGTACTTCAGCAGATGTTGAAAAAGGACAACACTCAAGAAATTCCTAAAACTCTAACTGAAATGTTCATTAACTTCTTTCTCACCCAGACCATCAGAAAAGATCAAAAGTATCAATGTGAAAACCAGATAAATCTGGAACAGTTTGAGGAATCACAAAGTGTTACACTGAAGTTGGCAAAATTAGCTTTCAAGAGTTTGGAAAAAGGCCATGTCATGTTTTATGAAGATGACCTGAAGAAGTGTGGCATTGATGTCAGTGAAGCCTCAGTTTACTCTGGCATTTGCACTGAGATCTTAAAGGAAGAAACTGTTTTTCAGCAAAGGAAGGTCTACTGCTTTGTTCATCTGAGCATCCAGGAGTTTCTGGCAGCACTTCATGTGTTTGTCTCTTGCATTTATCAGATTGACAACTTGGGAACACTTTTCTGCCTGGAAGAGTTACTAAAGTTGGTGGTAGACAAAGTTCTGAAAAACAAGACTGGATTCCAGGATCTTCTCCTTCGCTTCCTCATGGGCATCTCATTGGAGAGAAATCAGAGACTTCTGCAAGGTTTACTGACCCAAATACACGACAGCTCAGACAGCATCAAGAAAGTGTGTCAGTATATTAAGGAGTTGAGCAGGGAGGATATCTCTCCTGAAAGATACATCAGTCTTTTGGAGTGTTTAACTGAAGTGAATGATAACTCCATACATGAGGAAGTCCTGCAGTTCCTCAAATCACCGAACAGCTTCAAACAGAAATTGTCTCCTGCTCACTGCTCAGCACTGGCCCACATGCTTTTGATTTCTGAGGAGGTGATGGATGAGTTTGACCTGAAGAAATACAACACATCAGATGAGGGACGCAGGAGACTGGTTCCAGCTGTGAGGTGCTGCATAAAGGCACAGTGAGTTACTCTGCTACATTTTTTAATACCTAAATTATTTATTTATAGCAACAATAGCTTTAGCATTTTTTTGCCTTTACACTGTTGTCATGGAAAATAAATGCTAACTTGACATTCTTTCACATTTGTGTAAAGCATCTATGTGCGCCAAGGTTTCCCTTGACACTATAAGAATACAGCCCATAATATCAGGTACAAGACAGTAAAAATTTGTACTGTATTTTCATCGTGGATTTCATACGATTGTTTCATTTGAAGTAAAGGGCTGGCAACCTTGAAAATTTCTAACCCTACTTAGCATCTCATTAGTTTTTGCTTGTTTTGTAATGCAAATAAGCAATGCCAACTAATAAGATGAATAGTTAGCCTAGCCTATCTACACTTTTCCTATTGAATTTTGCAGAACTTCCATCTTATGATGCTTATAGGCTACAGATATATAAAAGTATGTAATTACTATGTAAGGGATAACGCTCTGCGAGGTGATCATTATCGTGGAATAACTCCCGACAGCCTGACGGAGCAGATGCTTACTAAGCTTTGGGGAAATAAAAACTTTAAATTTTGTTTGAATTACCTGTCGAAAAGAAAGCAGGCAAGTTTGGTTACTCGTTGTAAGTTCTTACCCCTCATTAACTCCTTCCATGTAGGAGAAAACACTTCAATGTTCACTCTTGCTCAAGAGTGTCGTTAGTGTCGTTCTCTATTTTCTTCTCTTTTGCATTTTCTTGGCGATGGATTCTGCTCATCATCTGTTCGATAACAAGCTATGCATGATCCATCTTGAGAGTTTCCAAATAGGTGCATCCTTGATCATTTTTCCCTAGCTGTGATCTCCCTATGAGCTTTCGCTTGTGCTGCCACTGAATGTAAAAACGCAAAAGGTGGAGCTGTGCCCTGCCAGAGCCTGTAGTTTCAAGATGGCAGCGCAACATGGTAATGGCTACGCCAATGCAATGTATATAAATAGCGACTAAAAGGCCTACCTGAACACTTATAATTGTAATTACTAATTAATGTGGTAATAATTGTAAATGAAATAAAATAATTTTGTTCATAGACAACTGAAAAATTACACGGAGGGGCTTTAGTGCTAGACTTATTTATTTATACTATTTGTATTTCAAATGTCATACACAGGTAGGTGCTTTTTAGACAGTCAAATGCCCTCTGGGCTGAGCAAAGTATGCATTTCATATTTATTTTGTAATATCTTACCTTTTCTTTCCTGCAGACTTGATGGGTGTAAACTGAACAAGATGTCCTGTTTAACAGTGAAGAGATGTCTACAGTATGCAAACTCCCTGATACACCTCGATATGACTTGCAATGCCTTAGAAGATTCTGGAGTTCAGATTCTTTCTGCAGGGATAAATAATCCCCACTGTAATCTGCATACCATCAGGTTAATAGGTTTATAATGAGATACTGCTACTAAGAAACACCCCTAACATTTATGTTATATTTAATCTTTTATCTTGTTGTAATGCAGACTTGCTGACTGCAAAATCACTGATAAGTCCTTCAAGATGGTGGCTACTGTTCTACAGTCATCAAATTCCCTGATAGAGCTGGACTTGAGTCACAATGATCTTGAAGACTCAGGAGTCAAAATTCTCTCAAAGGGACTGGCCAGTCCTGACTGTATACTGGAGACACTGAGGTTGGTGTTAAACTACTTGGTCAAATTAGGGTCCAGACAACAAATTACTCTTGACAACAACTGCTGACTTATGTCATGGCACTTACAGTCCTGCACCAGTGATAAATTGTGTGATAGATCATCGACTGTTTCATTTCACCACGAAACAAAAGTAGACACACCATGCCCTCAGTAACACAAGTGTGTCAGTTTTTTGATATTTGCAAAAAGTTCTGTAACACCCTCGTAGACAGTAGAATGATATCTCTTTTGTGTGAAATTTTGTCAACTAACACTTTTGGCAATTGCCATACTTTTTGCTAAAATAAAAGCTGCACAAATTAAAACATTTTGAAAGGACTGCATCATTGGCATTATTTAGTCAATATGATGGTTCTGGGCTTCAGCCCAGGGTACTGTGGACATTGCTACAGGCACCAGAGAGTTCTAGATATGTTTGTATTGTTATGGGACCATAAGGCTAAAATGAAAGCCATAGAGACTACATTTCATGAACTAAAAAACATTCAACATTAAACACAAAATTGTGATCGGAATAGACAAATTGTAGCCATAGGCTTTCTGAATGAGTTTATTCTGTGATGGTTATATCCTGGGTCAATATTCCTATGCACAGGCTCCTGGGTTGATGGCCCACAGTATAAATGTGGCTCTAGATGCCAATCTACATAGACAAAATCTCAAAGCCAAGTCTTTTGTGTTCCACTGTTGATTGATTTCACTCGCAGATAGTGATGAAAAGTGCACTTTGGCTGTGTTTACACTACTGACCATAATGCATGGTTGTGATTATTTCTTCTTATATCGCTCTGTCCCAGGTTGTCTGGTTGTCTCATCTCAGAGGAAGGCTGTGGTTTTCTGGCTTCAGCTCTGACTTCAAACCCACCCAATATGAAAGAGCTGGATCTAAGCTACAACCACCCTGGAGAATCTGGACTGAAGCTGTTATCTGCTAGATTGGAGGATCCTCACTGTAAACTGGAGACACTTAAGTATGTTCATAAAGAACACCAGGTGTCACACATTCTTACATTGTCTCTTTTGTGAAAACCATGCTAATTTCCCTGTAGTGTAATGGTAATCTGCAGACGCTTGAGTAAGGGACAACTGCCAACGAGATGTGCAGTATTAATGAACAAGACAGAGGCAAATAGCACATCCTGAAGGCCGTTATCCCACTTATGACCCGGTTGTAACTCATGCATGTAAGGAATAGACATCAATCTAAACCAGAAAAGCTTTATACTGTTGCTGTACTACTTTCTTTTCAACGGTAATAGCTAATAACAGCTGATTCCATTGTTACTAACAAGTCCAACTGCCGCTTATTATGGTTATTGTAGTTACCATTAAAAAAACAAAACATATAGAATGGTAATTGGGGCTTTTTCACCAGATCTACTTACACAGAATTAACACACACCCTGTCAGCCAATCAGAAATCAGTATTCCATTTCTCTGGATGATGAATAGAGATAAACCACTCATACAACACACTTACTGTAAGATACAGAGAAACTACAGGATATGTGGAGTTGCATTTCAAATATTCTACAAGACAAGGGAGCAGTCTTGTGAACAGATTTACACTCACTATTAATTTTATAACTAAAATATCTCTTTCTCTCTCTCATTGTGTGTGTGTGTGTTTGTGTGTGTTCTTTTTTGTCAGTGTGGACCACTGTGGAGAAATCAGACTTAGACAAGGTGTGCGGAAATGTAAGTTTCATAAGTCTAATTTGCGAGATACCTTGTGCACCTCACAAAATTAATGAAAGCAATCAACTGTTTAGACAAGCTGTTTTAAAAAAGTCCACGTTACTAAGTGTTATGAAGTGAAGTTACGAAGACTGCTGCCACACATTATTGTATTATTGTATTATATACTTTGATGTTAATTGTTGTGGGTGTGTTTGGGATTATAAAAATATACACTTTCATTCAGACTTGTTTGAGGAGAGAAGTGGGCGTGGTGAACAAAAAACTTTATACACTTTCAGTCACTGGCGGTGAACTACATTAATGTAACTTGTTTGAGGAGAGAACCACAGAATTGGGCTAGCTAGCAGTAGGATGGACAATAAAGCAATTGAATACCATTTGCTACCTAACACTACTTGCTACCTAATTCACAGGGTCTAAACTAGAGTTGTCTAAACGTAAAACCGAACGTAGCCTACGGACCGTATGCTAGGTGTGTCAATGACCAGTTGACAAAGAACAAAGAAACAAATTCTCCTTTCACAAACCACCACACCAGTCTGTAAGTTTGTAGTTTTGCCTCTGACCTACGGCCTGTGATTTGTGAAAGAGCAGTGTTCCATCTCAGCGACTCAGCTAGTGAATCTGTTTACCATAGCCAGTTTTCTTTGAAACATCGTAGCACAAACACCCATGTGGTTTGGTAGGCTACAACTTGATTGCATGGTGTATTTATGGTCATTACTTTGTAAGTCAGCTGTAGTTTTTGCAGAACTGTAGTGCCTTAGGGAATACACCTGAGGATGTAACTTGAACATTGAGTTTTCAGAGATTATATGGATAGCAGGTTACTGTATGATTTAATTTGGTAGAGAAAGCACACAATGTTAGCAATGTTTTATGCATTTTAAATATGACAGGACGAGAGTGTAGATGGGGCAGATGTGCCTGATGCTCCATTCTCCATCAAGAGACAGCTAGTGAAAGACAGAGACGACTGCCGCTTATGACTTATGTCACACAAATGGCACACATAGAACATTCAAGAGGATTGCTTAAAAACTGCTTAATATTATAATAATAATATAAAATAATATTAAATAATTCCTAAATGTTTCTATATTAATTTTTGAGCAGCATATATGGGTAAATTCACTAACAAATGTTAACTTCTTAGTTGCTCTTTAAGCAGCTATGGTGTAATTACTGATTATTACATTATTTGCTGCAGTTATATTTTCAATTTTTTTTATTCATCCAACCATTAACATAATAACCTTATTGGCAAAATATATTTTATTATGTTATTGACAAGTTATTACATTATTGGTTTTATTACATACAAAATGGCCAAAATTATTATCTTATTGGTAAGTTATTACATTATTACATTATTGGCATTATTGACCTGAGTTCTTAGTCAAGTTTACTGGGGCTGTCAATGATTGTGGAGGGTGCTATTTGAGTCGGAGAACACTGGACAATCTGATAATGGTGTTAATGTTAATGTGTTAATGGTGATAACACCATTAGGACCCTTAGTTGCATTGCTTGTATGAGTCTAACGTGTGTGTGTGTGTGTGTGTGTGTGTTGGAAACTCAACTAACAACTGACACTTCCCATATTCCTTTTGACTGCAGATGCTTGTGAGCTCACACTGGACCCAAACACAGCAGAGATAGAACTAACTCTTTCTGAGGGGAACAGAAAAGTGACACGTGTGGATAAGAACCAACCGTATCCTGACCACCCAGAGAGATTTGGCTGGTGGGCTCAGGTGTTGTGTAGAGAGGGTCTGTCTGGACGCTGCTACTGGGAGGTTGAGTATCGTGGACATGAGACTCTAATAGCTATGTCCTATAAAAGCATTGAGAGGAAAGTCAGAAGTAAAGACGGGCGTCTTGGATTCAATACCAAGTCCTGGGCTTTGATGTGCTCTCCTGTCAAATACTCTGCCTGGCACAATAATGAAAGCAAAGATATACCATACATACCTGCCCCCTCCTCTGGCTCCAAAAGGGTAGGAGTGTATCTGAACTGGCCGGCCGGCACTCTGTCCTTCTACAGCATCTCTTCTGACACACTCACACACCTGCACACGTTCCACTCCACATTCACTGAGCCCCTCTATCCAGGGTTTTGGATTTGGGAAATCAGTGCTTCAATGTCCCTGTGCATCTTGTGATCCTCTAATGCTGCGAAAACACAGTGTTAGACACTTATATTCATAAACTGTAATGTGGATGGTGCACATGTACACAGTATTCAACTCAACTTAAATTCTCAAAAACAATAGGAACTATCATGAATCAATCAAGAGTAGCATAATTAAAAGGTTTTAAATAGTATGCTACCCATGATTCCTGTCCTTTGTACCAATAGCTGAAAGTTTTAAATATAGAATCTGTAAAATGCTTTTTAAATACTGTTTGAAAGACTTTTTTCTGGTTGCACTAAAATGCAAAAATAGCTTTGGAAAAAAGTTTAAAATTCATGTTTATGTTGTGATTTTTGCAATTCTCACCATGAGACTTCAGTAAAACTACTATCAAATCAAACTTGAAACAGACAATCTAAATAAAGAATAGGATACAAATTAATATAACTCAATGGTTCATATATTTAGTCAGTCTAAGCAACTGAAATATATTGCTATGATTCTTTGTTGACAATAAAATGAGCATGTATACTTAGCACTTGTGACTGCATTTCTAATCTTGTGAACTGATTACTAGGTTAAAGCAATAGTCTGGAGTCAACCCATCAATCAACTAGTGAGAAATGTCGTTGGTTGGAATAAAAATGAGAAAATTTGGGAGACGGAACAGTGAATTGACAGCCAATGCTTAATGATGATGGCAAGGAAATTCAGCTTTAGTTACAGTCAGTGTTGAACCAAAGGTTCTTGTTTTTATTTTTACCAACAACACTCGGCAAATTTAAAAAACACCATGGCTATGGGTTGACTGACTGACTCTAGACAATCTCTTTAAGAAACACTGATTAGCATGGGACTTTATGTCAAAGATCTTCTAATAAAACTGAATTTAATTCGAAGGGGCAAATGTCATTGACTGTGTGTATACATCTTCTCCACAAAGAGAGATAAGAGGGGAGGAGATAAAACCATGAGGTACAAAATATTTTTAAAATTCACACATGAGCTCATGTGAATGTACACGGATATACTTAAAGCCACAGGGCAATCAGACAATCAACAGAGGACTAACTCTAGAGTCCAAGATGAGTTTAATTCTTATTGATATGTCCTTAAATATGAAACATGAAATATTAACATTTAAATGAAACATAGATGATGGAGATGGATAAGTGGGGAGGAAAAAGTTAAACGTTTGTAACAGCATAAGTAATTTTACCTGGGGTGTTGCTGACATGCCCTGTTCTCCTCTGACGAAACAAGTCCAACCTGTTTTCTCTATAGGGAGTGTCTGAGCTTCAAGGAATTCTGAATGAATGGATACAGAAAAAAGCACTAAACATAAGGTAAGTTCTTCTAACACATTTTAATAACTTTACTTGCCATCTGGAAAACCATATTAATCATCTATTTGGAGTATCATATATTTGACAAAATTGTATATTATCCATTTGGCATTTGACTTCAGTTCAGGTGATTGTTGACTGATAAACTGAGATCACAATTTCATCTTGGTCAACCTAGTCAAAATAATAAGCATGTAACAAAGAGAGGTTTCACATACTTCTGCTGTAATCTCTCATTGTAATGAAAGTTATTCTCCACCACTGACCAGAGTACCTTAGATATGGATAAAAAACATTTTAGCTGATGTGGCAAGATAGCCACAGCAGCAGAGAAGATGCAGGAGACAAGATAGCTTCCAACAAAAAGTTTTTTTTTTCTTTTCAGTGTGGCTGTTTCTAATAAAATCTTATCAAAGATTTGTTGTAACAGTTTTTGAAAAGCAATAAGCCACTCAAGTCCGTGGATTTGTTCTGGATTTAGAACAGCTAAGGGGGTTTCATGGCACTCTGCTTTGTGTCGTATGAGACAACAGACCTTAGCTGTTCTAAATCCACAGCTAGTGAGACCCAAAGGTGTAAAGTGAGGTGCCATCACTTAGACTACTGACCTTAATACTGTATATAGACAAGCCTATTTATGTGTTTTATTTGTTTTACTTTTCTTGTAGCCCATCTTTCTTTTTGTCTTTTATTGAGCAGTTTCACTACATGCTTTACATTAGTATTTCAATGCATATGACAAATAAACTCCTTGAAACCTTGACTAGAGTCTGTACTGCACACAGCATGGAGTACCACACAGATGATCCTGTGAACATGAGCAGCACTTCAGCACAGACCAATACAAGGTGAGTACTGAAAGCACAGCACATTATTCCTTATTCACTAAGCTTGCTCACTGTCACACACACACACACACAAATACATACTCACACACATCCACATACATACTTATGATTGCAAATATTTAACCTGTCCTGGACACATTTAGGTCCATGTGGCATGTCTATCATGTAATCTTTTCATGTCATTGACAGCTCTCAGCAACGTCAAACAACAGGAATATTAATTGATTTACATTGGATTTCTCGTTAAGACGTGCATCTTAAATATAAATATACTGTGATAGAAACCAACTAATTTCAACATGTTCTCTGTTGGGCAAATAAAAAATATAAAAGGTAAATACACAGAAAAGACAAAGGTTATCACAGCATGCATTATTGCTTTTTTTTTTGCTCAGACAAATTGTAAGATTTCTGTTCTTTTGGCAAGGGCTGTCTTACATCCTTACAGTATTTAATGTTAGTGCGTGAGTGTGTGTGTGTGAGAGAGTGTGTATGTGTGTGTGTGTGTGTGTGTGTGTGTGTGTGTGTGTGTGTGTGTGTGTGTGTGTGAGAGAGAGAGTGTGTATGTGTGTGTGTGTGTGAGAGAGAGAGAGAGAGAGTATGTGTGTGTGTGTGTGTGTGTGTGAGAGAGAGAGAGAGAGAGAATTACAGAAGTGTATTGTATTTATATGGTAAGGTAGTGACAGTGTGAGCACGTTTACCAATTTGGTGAGGAGGGGTATTCTGTTGTTAAATTGTTGGTTCCCTTTATTTAGACCAAAGACAGACAGACCTTCATCTCCAGTGCCCAGCTGTGTGTCAATGAAAAGTGATGAATCTATGGGAAAGCCTCCAGAGTTTAGCAAGGAACCAGCTCCATCACGTCTAGAGTGAGTTATCTGCCTACACACACACACACACACCTGACATACCTGACATACCAGACATGCTGTCAAATATGACCATTTTAGTTTAGTTGGTCAGGTAAGTCCTAATTAGGAATACTTCATTATGACACATTTAGTCCCTTATTGAGTAATGTTGGAGTTGCAAAATACACATAAACAAAATGATCTGCAATGTGTGTGTGTGTGTGTGTGTGTGTGTGTGTGTGTGTGTGTGTGTGTGTGTGTGAGACAGAGTGTGTGTGAGTGAGAGAGAGAGAGAGAGAGAGAATTACAATAATGTATTGTATTTATATGGTAAGGTAGTGACAGTGTGAGCACGTTTACCAATTTGGTGAGGAGGGGTATTCTGTTGTTAAATTGTTGGTTCCCTTTATTTAGAACAAAGAGAGACAGACCTTCATCTCCAGTGCCCAGCTGTATGTCACTGAAAAGTGAAGAATCTATGGGAAAGCCTCCAGAGTTTAGCAAGGAACCAGCCCCATCACGTCTAGAGTGAGTTATCTGCCTACACACACACACACACACACACACACACACACACACACACACACACACACCTGACACACCTGACATACCTGACATACCAGACATGCTGTCAAATATGACTATTTTAGTTTAGTTGGTCAGGTAAGTCCTAATTAGGAATACTCCATTATGACACATTTAGTCCCTTATTGAGTAATGTTGGAGTTGCAAAATACACATAAACAAAATGATCTGCAATGTGTGTGTTTGAGTGTGAGTGTGTGTGTGTGTGTGTGTGTGTGTGTGTGAGAGAGAGACAGAGAGAGAGAATTACAATAATGTATTGTATTTATATGGTAAGGTAGTAACAGTGTGAGCACGTTTACCAATTTGGTGAGGAGGGGTATTCTGTTGTTAAATTGTTGGTTCCCTTTATTTAGACCAAAGAGACACAGACCTTCATCTCCGGTGCCCAGCTGTGTGTCAATGAAAAGTGAAGAATCTATGGGAAAGCCTCCAGAGTTTAGCAAGGAACCAGTCCCATCACGTCTAGAGTGAGTTATCTGCCCACACAAATGCTGGAACTTAACTGAAAATGAAAATAGAGACAGCCGTTGAACTGCATTTTTAGAGTAGAACTCTGGCACATTTAATCTATAGAGGTCTTTAAGTACTTTCATTTGGTAAAAATGTGCGAACATAATCTGATAATTTTGTGAAAGCACTACAATGCATTGCCATCAGGGCAAAATTAGGCTTTTATTTTGAAATAAGAATCTGCCCTTGTGTAGGTTCTCACAGCATGGTGGCTGAAGTTTCCCAAACAACAGATTGTGTCAGAGTTGATTGTTTATCTATCAGTGGAGCAGTTGATTGTTTATCTATCAGTGAAGCCACAAAAGAGCAATACACCAGTTTAAGAAGGCATACTGCATGAAGTTTCTTTTCTCATTTTGTCTTCCCTTGCCTCACATCCTAATCCAATTTGTCTTGTCAAGGTTTACATAATTTCTACTATATATAGGCTAAGTTTACATGTATGTACATGTAGGCATTCATGAAAACAGATATATTCTCCTCTTCTGACTGTCACAATGCTAAAACGCTAAAATATCCTGAATCTCCTAACTAATATGCTTGTGTTTCATTCAGCATCTTCAGTATTTTAGCAGTGTTATGTATCATACTATGTTTAAAGAGATTACTCAAAGATATGTTATCTTTGTTGCATTGGCAGGTTAAAGGCTGATCTGACCCAGGATCAGTCCAAATGTGGAGTGTGTGAGCAGGCACTGAGGGACCCAGTCATCACCACCACCTGTGGACACAGTTTCTGCAGGCAGTGCATTGGCAGCTACTCCGAGCAGCTTGGACCACCAGGAGACCAAGCCTGTCCCCAGTGTGGAAAGAAATCTACATCACAGCCTCATGTGGTTAAACACTTGCCAGGAAGCAGCAGACACCTGCAGGGTGAACGGACTCAAGTTAGAGGGAAAAAATCAGGTGAACAGATTATTCATTACATATCCAGTACACTCATTTACATCTAATGAGAGTGGGGGTGATAAGGTGAACATATTTATTTATGCTCTTGTTTCACACACACAAGTTGTGATAAGTTTGGTTTTTTTTTACAAAAATAATGAACAGATGAAGAAAACCTGAGGAGAGTTATAGAGAATCATAAGACTAGTCTGAAGAGGAGGTTTGAGAACATATCTGAAGACCATAAAAAGCCAGGGATTCAAACATCCCTCAATGAGATCTACACCGAGCTCTACATCACAGAGGGAGAGAGTGAGGGGGTGAATAAGGAACATGAGGTTTGGCAGGTAGAATTGGCATCTAGAGCACAAACCACAGAAGGTACACCAATCAATTGCAATGACATCTTCAAACCCTTACCTGGACAGGAGAAGCATATCAGAACTGTGCTGACCAAAGGTGTAGCTGGCATTGGGAAAACGGTCTCAGTGCAGAAGTTCATTCTTGACTGGGTAGATGGGATAGCCAATAAGAACATAGACTTCATATTTCCACTGTCCTTCCGTGAGCTGAATTTGGTCAGGAATGATCAGTCTTGTCTTCACAAGCTTCTGCTTGACTTTCATCCTGAGCTGAAAGAGCTGAATAATAGTGAAGGATACAAAGACTGTCAGGTTATGTTCATCTTTGATGGTTTGGATGAGAGTCGTATGAAACTGAATTTGGAACAAAACATGAACTTACATGATGTAAAACAAGCATCATCAGTAGACGCTCTGATGACGAGCCTCATTCAGGGAACTTTGTTTTCCTCTGCATTTATCTGGATAACCTCACGACCAGCAGCAGCCACTCAAATTCCTGCTCAGTACATTAATCGGATAACAGAAGTCCGAGGGTTCAGTGACCCACAGAGGGAAGAGTACTTCAGGAAGAGAATCAATGATAAGAATAAGGCTAACAAAATCATCTCACACATTAAGGCATCTAGGAGTCTCCACATCATGTGCCACATTACAGTCTTCTGTTGGATTGCAGCCACTGTACTTCACCAGATGCTGGAACACGACAACACCCAGGAAATCCCCAAAACTCTGACTGAGATGTTCATACACTTCTTGCTTATCCAGACCACCAGGAAGGATCAGAAGTATCAAAATGGAAAACAGACAAAGCAGGAACAGCTCCAGCAGTCCCATGATATGATGCTGAGGCTTGCAAAATTGGCTTTCAAGAGCTTGAAGAATGGCAATGTCATGTTTTATGAAGAAGACCTGAGAGAGTGTGGCATTGATGTCAGTGAAGCCTCAGTGTATTCAGGCATGTGCACAGGCATGTGAGATCTTCAAGGCAGAATTGCCACATTTTCACCACAAGAGTCTACTGCTTTGTCCATCTGAGCATCCAGGAGTTTCTGGCAGCACTCCATGTCTTTGTTTCCTACAGCAATCAGATGGAGAACTTGGAAAACTTTTTCTGCTTGGAGGAGTCACTAAAGTTGGTGGTAACCAAAGTTCTGGAAAACAAGAATGGACACATGGATCTTCTCCTTCGTTTCCTGATGGGCATCTCAGTGGAAAAAAATCAGAGACTTCTGCATAGCCTTCTGACTCACATATACAACAGCTCAGACAGCATCAAGAACGTCTGTCAGCATATTAAGGAGCTGAGCAAAGAGGATCTCTCCCCTGAGAGATGCATCAGTCTTTTGCAGTGTTTATCTGAAGTGGGTGATAATTCCATACATGAAGAAATTCAACATTATCTGGAATCACCAAAAAGCTTCAAAAAGGAATTATCTTCTGCTCACTGCTCAGCACTGGCCCACATGCTTCTGATGTCTGAAGAGGTGCTGGATGAGTTTAACCTGAAGAAAGACAACACATAAGATGAGGGACACAGGAGACTGATCCCAGCTGTGAGGTGCTGCAGGAAGGCACAGTAAGTGTTTTCTAATGGAAATGGCAATAATCATTGTTAATTTTATACTGTTGCTGTGGAAAAGAAATTCTAATTTTACATTATTTCACATTTGTTGCCCTAAATCTTTTAAAATATTTAAATTATCTGAAATGATATATATTTTTTGTGTTTTACTTTGTGTTTAAATGTGCAGGAAGTTGTTGTTTTTGAGATTTAAATGTCCTCTGGTATGAATAAAGTACATATTTAACATTTTATTTTGTGAAATCTTATCTTTTCTTTCCTGCAGACTTGATGGGTGTAAACTAAGCAAATTGTCCTGCGAGACTTTGAAGAGATGTCTGCAGTCTGCTAACTCTTTGATACAGCTGGATCTTACGCACAATGCCCTGGGAGACTCTGGAGTTCACATCCTTTCTGCAGGGTTAACTAATCCCCACTGTAAACTACAGATTCTGAGGTTCGTAGACTTAAAATGAAATCATTTCCTCATTAGATAACTGTGGAATTTCATGATTAGCATCCTAATTACCTACCCACATAATTATTTACTTTTTAAATAAATAGTAAATTATAGTCTGTTGTTGGGTATTTTCCACTGGTAACATTGGGGTGAGTTCAAAGACACTACGCCTGAAAAATCAACCATTTCTCTCATAATTTATGTTATATCTGGTTGTTATACAGACTTGCTGACTGCAAATTCACAGAGAAATCCTGTGAGATTGTGACTACTGTTCTACAATCATCAAACTCCCTGATAGAGCTGGACCTGAGTCACAATGATCTAAGAGATTGTGGAGTTCAAAGTCTCTCTAAGGGACTGTCCAGTCCTGACTGTAAACTGGAGACATTAAGGTTGGTGTTCAGCTTCTCAAGGCTTATGGTCCAGGTGACAGATATCAAAAATGTCACCACGTCATAGCACTGTAGGATCTCACAGTCCTGCACCAGTGACAAACTGTTGAATAGATTGTTGAACAGATGAACCGTTTGATTTCACTACAAAACAAAATTAGACATTCACAACTCGGTGATCTCTTTTATATAATACTTTGTCAAGTGACACTTGCCGCCTTTGCCATACTACTACAAATTAAAACACTTTAGGACACAGGATTGCATCATATTGACCCCATTTGTATTCATGACCCAGGAACTGTGGACTGTGGCCTGTTCTACAAGTACCAGGGTTATACTTCTACGAGTTCTAGATATACTGATATTGCCATGGACTATGTAACCAAAAGGCTAAAATGGAAGCTATAGACTACAATCCATGAAATAAAAATAAATAAACAAACAAACAAACAAACATTACACATTAAACACAGAAATTATGATTGGAATAGACATATTGTAGTCATAGGTTCTCTGATACATTACATGATTAAGATACATGATTTACATGATTAACAGGTGAGGCAAGCTACATGGGCACCAGAAGGTTTTGAAAAAGTAAGTACATGGACAGTTGGCACTGCAAATAATAACAGAAATAACAGTGCATGAAATAATAGTGTATGAAATAGTGTATGTTCATGTTCAGCTAACATTAAAGACCAGGCAAGAGTGCGATTTTTTTTTTAATCTCCGGAGATCCCCCTACCTTTGGCAATTTTAAAAAAATAGCAGCAACATTGTACCTTCTCACTAATCCATGTGAATTTATCTGCAGACCAATGAATAGGAACTAGCAATGATAATTTATGTGCGTTACTCAATAAATGTGATTTCGACATTCACTTTCAGTTTCATTTCTGCGACCTGGTGTTTCAGATCCTGCAAGTGTAGTAACCGCGGAACCTACAATAAAAGTGCTTTCAAAGTAACCTGCAAAGTCTACAACAGGCTACCTCTATTTTAAGGCGCAAAAGAGAGTGGACAAGAGCAGCTTCTATCACAGTGAACAGGAAATATCCAATCTGCCAGTTTACACTGTAGTCACTTTGGCACACAACTGATTCATGTCTGATTTATTTTCATATATGAAGTAGGCCTGAAACCTATAAGAACCTATAAGAACCTATAAGAATATCAGGTCCATGCACATGACACATCAGAATGGTGCCACATTTTAGCATAAAATCAGAACCAGGTCACTTTTAACTGACTGTAAATACAGCTTGAGTGTTTTGTTTGTTTTGTTTTGTTTTGCAGTCTTATGAATGCTGACTTTTAAAAAAGATTTGTCTTTCTATCATTATGTCTCTCTTTCTCTCTCTGTCTCAGATTGTCTGGTTGTCTCATCTCAGAGGAGGGCTGTGAATTTCTGGCTTCAGCTTTGACTTCAAACCCCTCCCATCTGAAAGAGCTGGATCTGAGCTACAATCATCCTGGAGAGTCAGGACTGAAGCTGTTATCTGCAAAACTGGAGATACTTAAGTATGTTCAGATAGAAATCTCATTGTTACAGATTTAGACATTGTCTCCTTTGTGGAAACCATGTTTGAACAATTTGAACAATGAACAATTTCTTCATACAGTGTAGTGGTAATCTGCAGAGTATATAGAGATAAACTTCTCTTACAACATACAGTACTTGATATAGGGAAACTATAGGATATGTGGAGTTGCATTTCAGATAATCCACAAGACGAGGGAGCATCCTTGTGAAGATATTTACATGTAGGCTACCTTAATATGCTTTTTAACTCAAATCTCTCTCTTTTCCTGTCTCTCCTGCTCTTTCAATGTATATATATGTGTGTGTGTGTGTCTGTGTGTGTGTGTGTTCTTTTTGTCAGTGTGAACCACTGTGGAGAAATCAGACTCAAACCAGGTGTGCAGAAATGTAAGTTTCTTCAAGTCCGAGATCCCCTACCTTTGGCAATTTTAAACTGAATGGTAGCAGCACTGACATCCCTGTACCTTCTCACTAATCCATGTGAATTTATCTGCAGACCAATGAACTCTCCCTCTCTGAAGGAACTAGCAAGGTGATAATTTATGTGAGTACTCAATAAATGTGATTTCGACATGGGCTCACTTTCAGTTTCATTTCTGCGACCTGGTGTTTCAGATCTAATGGCTGCTATAAAAGTGTAGTAAGCCAGAAATGAAGAACCTACAATAAAAGTGCTTTCAAAGTAACCTGCAAAGTCTACAACAGGCTACCTCTATTTTAAGGCGCAAAAGAGAGTGGACAAGAGCAGCTTCTATCACAGTGAACAGGAAATATCCAATCTGCCAGTTTACACTGTAGTCACTTTGGCACACAACTGATTCATGTCTGATTTATTTTCATATATGAAGTAGGCCTGAAACCTATAAGAACCTATAAGAACCTATAAGAATATCAGGTCCATGCACATGACACATCAGAATGGTGCCACATTTTAGCATAAAATCAGAACCAGGTCACTTTTAACTGACTGTAAATACAGCTTGAGTGTTTTTTTTGTTTTGTTTTGTTTTGCAGTCTTATGTCTGTGTGTGTGTGTGTTCTTTTTGTCAGTGTGAACCACTGTGGAGAAATCAGACTCAAACCAGGTGTGCAGAAATGTACGTTTCTTCAAGTCTAATGCATAATATTTTTTGCACATCAAAAACTGAATGGTCAACTAGCAACTGACATTCCCTATATTCCCCCTTGTTTACAGATGCCTGTGAGCTCTCATTGGACCCAAACACAGCACAGAGAGAACTCTCCCTCTCTGAAGGGAACAGAAAGGTGACACGCTTGAGTGAGGAGCAGTCATATCCTGACCACCCAGAGAGATTTGACTGGTGGGCTCAGGTGTTGTGTAGAGAGGGTCTGTCTGGACGCTGCTACTGGGAGGCTGAGTTGAGTGGGCAAGAGGCTCTAATGGCTGTGGCCTATAAAAGCATTGACAGTAAAGCCAGAAATGAAGAAAGTCGTTTTGGATTCAATGGAAAGTCCTGGAGTTTGATTTGCTCTCCTGATAAATACTCTGTCTGGCACAATAACAAAAACATTGACATACCTGCCCCCTCCCCTGGTTCCAGAAGAGTAGGAGTGTACCTGGACTGGCCGGCTGGCACTCTGTCCTTCTACAGTGTCTCCTCTGACACACTCATACACCTGTACACTTTTCACTCCACATTCATTGAGCCCCTTTATCCAGGGTTTTGGATTTGGGAAGTTAGTGCTTCAATGTCCCTGTGCAAGATGACATAATCTTGTCATGTTGCACAAACCCCAGAGTTCCACACTGTCCTTAAACCTCACTGTGATCAGGGTGGTGAACACATACACTTTAAACCTGATTAGTCAACCTAATGATATTCAACTCAACTTAATCTTCAGTAGAAACAATAGTAACTCAAAACTATCTTACTATGAGTAATTTAAAGAGTGCCTTAATTCCAATTTTCTGAATGATACCCATGATTCCTGTGATCCAGTGCACTCAAGTAACTGAAATCACAAGCTAATCTGTTTCTATTTTTAAATACTTTTTATTTGTTTTTATCAGGCTAGTTGCACATATGATTGTGAAGTACATATCATTCCCATCATCTGACTTGAAACTTCTGTCAAATTAAACTTGAAATATTCTGTCTAAATAAAGGATATACATTCATATATATCAATGGTGTAGAGTTCAAGTTATTCTGAGAAACAAGTCAGGTATAGATTTTGTATAGGCCTGCATCTTTTAGACAAAAAACAAGCAAACAAAAAAAGACACTGCAGCAAAACCTTCAAATTAACTACAAAATTTAAAGGAATTCATTTTCGTCTAATTTGAACAATTGACTCGTGTTTTTCCGTACCCTGTACAACACAATGCAGCATACCGTGAAGCTTTCTGTTTCAGAGTAAACAACTTAGTCATAATTTAGACAGTTTATTTTTTGATTTTACAACTAAGTTGTAGTTTAGTTCTAAAAAGCATAATGAAAGCATCCAACATCTGATATAGACTTAAGTTCAGAGCTGTAACATACAATGCAGGGGAAAAAGGAAAATGCATGAATCGTTATTTACAGTCCTTGGCAATCACAAGAAGATATTCATGAGAAATGGTCAGCAAATTATGTAAATGGAATTTTAAAATCAGACAGGATACATTGTGCAATGCACTAGCACAAATAACTTTATGTAAGCTAAAGTAAGGTAAGTTTAGTTATGTAGGCTGCAAATAAATTGCTGGCCATGGGGTTTTAGTCATTTTAATTGAATCATGTTTCAAATATTGTGATGGGACATAGGTTACTAGCATCACCTGTGACATGAATAAAGCAGAACAATGGGTGATTTAAATGTGCTATATCCCAAAGGCATGCAGTGTTCACGGTAAAGTAAAACATTATCATCATGTACCCATAAGTTGTGAGTAATGTTGTCACCAGAAAACAGACAGCAATGTAGAATGACCCTGAATAGTTGAAAAAGAGAAAGAAACATAAGATGACGATTAAGAGGCAGTTTCAGATTCATGCAGAATTAGATTCATGCAGGTTTTGATTACCAGCATTACCGGGTAGGCCTGCATTTTTTTTAACCTGGGAGCACCTTCTACAGTTGCTGATTTAAGGGAAAAAACAGCATTATACATCTCACCAATCCATGTGGATTAGTTTGCAAACCAAAGCATAGGAACCAGCGATGATTATTTTTGAGGAGTTGACTGACTGACAAGATAATAAACACAATTTCGGTTTCATTCAGGTTTTCTTTTAACACAACCCACGTTTTTAAAATGCAAGTTGTAACTGTAAGTAAGGAAGGAAAAGAGGGGGGCACAAGAGCCTTCATTCACCCCATAATGAGCCATTTAACCACCAAAGTGACTATGAAACTGTCAGGATTCCGTTTTTGTCCCTGGTCTGGCCCCATCGCTTTGGGGTTTTACATCTGTCTCTGTGTCTTGTCACCCACCTGTTTGTAATTATTGTTGTCTATCATTCACTCATTATGTCTGTGTCCCTCATTGGTTCCCGCTCCCCTTCCCACAGTATTTATTATATATTATATAAAGGAAGTGAATGATGCTGAATCATTTGAACACTGTCAAGTTGTGTTCATTTTTGATGGTTTAGATGAGAGTCGATTATCCCTGAATTTCCAACAGGATTTGATTTCTAATATTCAACAAACCTCATCAGTAGATGTTCTGGTGACAAGCTTCATTCAGGGAAGTCTGTTTTCCTCTGCACTCATCTGGATAACCTCTCGTCCAGCAGCAGCCAGTCAGATTCCTGCCCAATACATTGACCAAGTTACATTGACCAAGAAGTATGGGGATTCTATGATCCACAGAAGGAAGAGAATCAGTGATGAGAATCAGGCTAACAGAATCATCTCACACATTAAGGCATCCAGGAGTCTCCACACCATGTGCCACATTCCAGTCTTCTGCTGGATGTCATCCACTGTACTTCAGCAGATGTTGAAAAAGGACAACACTCAAGAAATTCCTAAAACTCTAACTGAAATGTTCATTAACTTCTTTCTCACCCAGACCATCAGAAAAAATATCAAAGTGAAAACCAGATAAATCTGGAACAGTTTGAGGAATCACAAAGTGTTACACTGAAGTTGGCAAAATTAGCTTTCAAGAGTTTGGAAAAAGGCCATGTCATGTTTTACGAAGATGACCTGTGTGGCATTGATGTCAGTGAAGCCTCAGTTTACTCTGGCATTTGCACTGAGATCTTAAAGGAAGAAACTGTTTTTCAGCAAAGGAAGGTCTACTGCTTTGTTCATCTGAGCATCCAGGAGTTTCTGGCAGCACTTCATGTGTTTGTCTCTTGCATTTATCAGATTGACAACTTGGGAACACTTTTCTGCCTGGAAGAGTTACTAAAGTTGGTGGTAGACAAAGTTCTGAAAAACAAGACTGGATTCCAGGATCTTCTCCTTCGCTTCCTCATGGGCATCTCATTGGAGAGAAATCAGAGACTTCTGCAAGGTTTACTGACCCAAATACACGACAGCTCAGACAGCATCAAGAAAGTGTGTCAGTATATTAAGGAGTTGAGCAGGGAGGATATCTCTCCTGAAAGATACATCAGTCTTTTGGAGTGTTTAACTGAAGTGAATGATAACTCCATACATGAGGAAGTCCTGCAGTTCCTCAAATCACCGAACAGCTTCAAACAGAAATTGTCTCCTGCTCACTGCTCAGCACTGGCCCACATGCTTTTGATTTCTGAGGAGGTGATGGATGAGTTTGACCTGAAGAAATACAACACATCAGATGAGGGACGCAGGAGACTGGTTCCAGCTGTGAGGTGCTGCATAAAGGCACAGTGAGTTACTCTGCTACATTTTTTAATACCTAAATTATTTATTTATAGCAACAATAGCTTTAGCATTTTTTTGCCTTTACACTGTTGTCATGGAAAATAAATGCTAACTTGACATTCTTTCACATTTGTTTAAAGCATCTATGTGCGCAAAGGTCTCCCTTGACACTATAAGAATACAGCCCATAATATTAGGTACAAGACAGTAAAAATTTGTACTGTATTTTCATCGTGGATTTCATACGATTGTTTCATTTGAAGTAAAGGGCTGGCAACCTTGAAAATTTCCAACCCTACTTAGCATCTAATTAGTTTTTGCTTGTTTTGTAATGCTAATAACCAATGCCAACTAATAAGATGAATAGTTAGCCTAACCTATCTACACTTTTCCTATTCAATTTTGCAGAACTTCCATTTTATGATGCTTATAGGCTACAGATATATAAAAGTATGTAATTACTATGTAAGGGATAACGCTCTGCGAGGTGATCATTATCGTGGAATAACTCCAGACAGCCTGACGGAGCAGATGCTTACTAAGCTTTGGGGAAATAAAAACTTTAAATTTTGTTTGAATTACCTGTCGAGAAGAAAGCAGGCAAGTTTGGTGACTCGTTGTAAGTTCTTACCCCTCATTAACTCCTTCCATATAGGAGAAAACACTTCAATGTTCACTCTTGCTCAGGAGTGTCGTTAGTGTCGTTCTCTATTTTCTTCTCTTTTGCATTTTCTTGGCGATGGATTCTGCTCATCATCAGATGAGTTTCTGCAGGGCTAAATAATCCCCACTGTAATCTGCATACCATCAGGTTAATAGGTTTATAATGATACTGCTACTAAGAAACACCCCTACAATTTATGTTATATTTAATCTTTTATCTTATTGTAATGCAGAGTTGCTGACTGCAAAATCACTGATAAGTCCTGCAAGATGGTGGCTACTGTTCTACAGTCATCAAATTCCCTGATAGAGCTGGACCTGAGTCACAATGATCTTGAAGACTCAGGAGTCAAAATTCTCTCAAAGGGACTGGCCAGTCCTGACTGTATACTGGAGACACTGAGGTTGGTGTTAAACTACTTGGTCAAATTAGGGTCCAGACAACAAATGACACTTGACAAAAACTGCTGACTTATTTCATGGCACTTACAGTCCTGCACCAGTGATAAATTGTGTGATAGATCATCGACTGTTTCATTTCACCACGAAACAAAAGTAGACACACCATGCCCTCAGTAACACACAACTCCAGTAGAATGTTGAGTTGCAAGGCAGAGTGTCAGTTTTTTGATGTTTGCAAAAGGTTCTGTAACGCCCTCGTAGACAATAGAATGATATCTCTTTTGTGTAAAATTTTGTCAACTAGCACTTTTGGCAATTGCCATAGTTTTTGCTAAAATAAAAGCTGCACAAATTAAAACATTGTGAAAGGACTGCATCATTGGTCTTATTTGGTCAATATGATGGCTCTGGGCTTCAGCCCAGGGTACTGTGGACATTGCTACAGGCACCAGAGAGTTCTAGATATGTTTGTATTGTTATGGGACCATTTAACCAAAAGGCTAAAATGAAAGCCATAGAGACTACATTTCACTACATTCAACAATAAACACAAAAATTGTGATCGAAATAGACAAATTGTAGCCATAGGCTTTCTGAATGATTCCATTGTTATTAACAAGTTCAACTGCCGTTTATTATGGTTGTTGTAGTTACCATTAAAAAAACAAAACATTGATATAGAATGGTAATTAGACTTTTTCACCAGATCTACTTACACAGAATTAACACACACCCTGCCAGCCAGTCAGAAATCAGAATTCCATATCTCCGGATGATGAATAGAGATAAACCGCTCATACAACACACTTACTGTAAGATACAGAGAAACTACAGGATATGTGGAGTTGCATTTCAAATATTCTACAAGACAAGGAAGCAGTCTTGTGAACAGATTTACACTCACTATTAATTTTATAACCAAAATATCTCTTTCTCTCTCTGTCTCTGTGTGTGTGTGTGTGTGTGTGTTTTTTTTTTTGTCAGTGTGGACCACTGTGGAGAAATCTTAAAGACTTAGACAAGGTGTGCGGAAATGTACGTTTCATAAGTCTAATTTGCGAGATGGCTTGTGCACCTTACAAAATTAATGAAAGCAATCAACTGTTTAGACAAGCAATTTTACAAAGTCCACGTAACTAAGTGTTACGAAGTGAAGTTACGAAGACTGCTGCCACACATTATTGTATTATTGTATTATATACTTTGATGATAATTGTTCTGGGTCTGTTTGGGGATTATAAAGAATATACACTTTCATTCAGTCACTTGTTTGAGGAGAGAAGTGTAAATGTAAATGTAAATGTGTTGGTAACTACCACAGAATTGGGCTAGCTAGCAGTAGAATGGAAAATAAAGCAATTGAATACCATTTTACCACTTGCTACCTAATTCACAGGGTCTAAACTAGAGTTGTCTAAACGTAAAACCGAACGTAGCCTACTGACAGTATGCCAGGTGTGTCAATGACCAGTTGACAAAGAAATGTCCAGCAACAAATTCTCCTGGCACAAACCACCACACCAGTCTGTCAGTTTGTAGTTTTGCCTCTGACCTACGGCCTGTGATTTGTGAAAGAGCAGTGTTCCATCCCCAGTGAATCTGTTCACCATAGCCAGTTTTCTTTGAAACATGGTAGCACAAACACCCATGTGGTTTGGTAGGCTACAGCTTGATTGCATGGTGTATTTATGGCCGTTACTTTATAAGTCAGCTGTAGTTTTTGCAGAACTGTAGTGCCTGTTCATACTTCATTGTGATGGAAATATTAGGGAATACACCTGAGGATGTAACTTGAACATTGAGTTTTCAGAGATTATATGGATAGCAGGTTACTGTATGATTTAATTTGGTAGAGAAAGAACACAATGTTAGCAATGTTTTATGCATTTTAAATATGACAGGACGAGAGTGTAGATGGGGCAGATGTGCCTGATGCTCCATTCTCCATCAAGAGACAGCTAGTGAAAGACAGAGACTTATGACTTATGTCACACAAATGGCACACATAGAACATTCAAGAGGATTGCTTAAAAACTGCTTAATATTATAATAATAATATAAAATAATATGAAATAATATGAAATAATTCGTAAATGTTTTTTTATTAATTTTTGAGCAGCATATATGGGTAAATTCACTAACAAATGTTAACTTCTAAATTGCTCTTTAAGCAGCTATGGTGTAATTACTGATTATTACATTATTTGCTGCAGTTATATTTTTATTTATTTATTTTTTAATTATTTTATTCATCCAACCATTAACATAATAACCTTATTGCCAAAATACATTTTATTATGTTATTGGCAAGTTATTACATTATTGGTTTTATTACATACAAAATGGCCAAAATGATTGTTATTGGTAAGTTATTACATTATTACATTATTGGCTGCTGCAAGGTCATGAATGTTTATTAGAAGAGTCGATGTTAACTAGAGGTATGAGAAAGACCTGAGTTCTTAGTCAAGTTTACTGGGGCTGTCAATGATTGTGGAGGGTGCTATTTGAGTCAGACAACACTGGACAATCTGATAATGGTGTTAATGTTAATGTGTTAATGGTGATAACACCATTAGGACCCTTAGTTGCATTGCTTGTATGAGTCTCATAGCTATGTCCTATAAAAGCATTGAGAGGAAAGTCAGAAGTGTAGACGGGCGTCTTGGATTAAATACCAAGTCCTGGGCTTTGATGTGCTCTCCTGTCAAATACTCTGCCTGGCACAATAATGAAAGCAAAGATATACCATACATACCTGCCCCCTCCTCTGGCTCCAAAAGGGTAGGAGTATATCTGAACTGGCCGGCCGGCACTCTGTCCTTCTACAGCATCTCGTCTGACACACTCACACACCTGCACACGTTCCACTCCACATTCACTGAGCCCCTCTATCCAGGGTTTTGGATTTGGGAAATCGGTGCTTCAATGTCCCTGTGCATCTCGTGATCCTCCGCAAAAACACAGAGTTACACACTTGTATTCATAAACTGTAATGTGGATGGTGCACATGTACACAGTAAACATTCAAACTGATGGTATTCTCAACTCAAGTTAAATTCTCAAAAACAATACAAACTATCATGTTTTTTTAACTCAAAATCAGTCAAGCCTTTAAAAACCTTCAGCGAACAGGCTGAAAGAAGCACATACTGACAAGCGGCGGTCAAACTCAGCCGTCCCCCACAACCGGGCTCTTTCAGACAGGTGGTTAATTGTGTAGGCCACCTTGGCTTCCTCGGTGGAGAAGTTCCTCGGCTGCAGATGGAACATCAGGCGGCAATTAGTGATAAAAGCCCTGACCTGGGCGGGGTCGCCACTGAATCTCTCCGGACTTCCCACTCGGGGTTCGGAAAAACCTCCTGCGGAGAGTTACTGCATCGGGGCTGGTGTTGCAGGGGCAGATGTTGCTGGCAAGCTGACTGAAGGGTTGGCGGCCGGCGGCACCATCCGGGTCATGAGCTGCGTGAGCTCCATCAGCTGTTCTAAATCCACAGTTAGTGAGACCCAAAGGTGTAAAGTGAGGTGCCATCACTTAGACTACTGATCTTAATACTGTATATAGACAATCCTATTTATGTGTTTTATTTGTTTTACTTTTCTTGTAGCCTATCTTTCTTTTTGTCTTTTATTGAGCAGTTTCACTACATGCTTTACATTAGTATTTCAATGCATATGACAAATAAACTCCTTGAAACCTTGACTAGAGTCTGTACTGCACACAGCATGGAGTACCACACAGATGATCCTGTGAACATGAGCAGCACTTCAGCACAGACCAATACAAGGTGAGTACTGAAAGCACAGCACATTATTCCTTATTCACTAAGCTTACTCACTGTCACACACACACACACAAATACATACTCACATCCACATACATACTTATGATTGCAAATATGTAACCTGTCCTGGACACATTTAGGTCCATGTTTATCTGGTATGTCTATCATGCCATCTTTTCATATCATTGACAGCTCTCAGCAATGTCAAACAACAGGAATATTCATTGATTCACAGCCGATTTCTCATCATTTATTTCTCAACACACCAATTTCAGCATGTTCTCTGTCGGGCAAATAAAAAAATAAAAGACAAATACACAAAAAAGATAAAGTTATCATAGCACACATTACTGTACATAACATACAGAGTGTAGATATTTCTCGAAGATTTTTCCTTAGACAAATCCTAACATTTCTGTTCAGTTGGCAAGGGCTGTCTTACAGTCTTACAGTATATACAAACAAACATGCAAACATACAAATAAATAAATAAATAATATATATAATATATATAATAATATAATAATAATGTGTGTGTGTGACAGAGTGTGTGTGAGTGAGAAAAAGAGAGAGAGAGAATTACAGTAATATATTGTATTCATATGTTAAGATAGTGTCAGTGTGAGCACCTTTACCAATTTGGTGAGGAGGAGTATTCTGTTGTTAAATTGTTGGGTTCCCTTCATTTAGACCAAAGAGACACAGACCTTCATCTCCGGTGCCCAGCTATGTGTCAATGAAAAGTGAAGAATCTATGGGAAATCCTCCAGAGTTTAGCAAGGAACCAGCCCCATCACGTCTAAAGTGAGTTATCTGCCCACACAAATTTAAAAACAGCCGTTGAACTGCATTTTTAGAGTAGAACTCTGGCACATTCAACCTATGGATGTCTTTAAGTACTTTCATTTGGTACAAATGTGCAAAACATAATCTGATAATTTTGCCAAAACATGTCAAACAAACAGATAGCCAACCAGACATCTGAAAAGCAAAGAGGGGCTGTCACAATGCTAAATCGCTTAAATATCCTGAATCTCCTAAGTAATATGCTTGTGTTTCATTCAGCATCTTCAGTATTTTAGCAGTGTTTTGTATCATTCTATGTTTAAAGAGATTGCTCAAGAATATGTTATCCTTGTTGCATTTACAGGATAAAGGTGACCCAGGATCAGTCCAGGTGTGGAGTGTGTAAGGATGTATTGAGGGACCCAGTCATAACCACCACCTGCAGTCAGTGCATCAGCAGCTACTGGGAGCAGCCTGGACCACCAGAAGACCTAGTCTGTCCCCAGTGTGGGAAGAAATTTACAGCACAACCTCCTGTGGTTAAACACTTGCCAGGAAGCAGCAGATACCTGCAGGGTGAACAGACTCAAGTTAGAGGGAAAAAAAACAGGTGAACATATTTATTACAGAGTCATTACAATGATCTAATGAGAGTGGGGGTGATAAGGTGAACATCTTTATTTATGCTCTTGTTTCACACACACAAGTTGTGATAAGTTTCTTTTTCACAAAAATAATGAACAGATGAAGAAACTCTGAGGAGAGTTATAGAGAATCATAAGAAGAGGAGGTTTGAGAACATATCTTAAGACCATAAAAAGCCAGGGATTCATACACCCTCAGTAAGATCTACACAGAGCTCTACATCACAGAGGGAGAGAGTGAGGGGAGAATAAGGAACATGAAGTTTGGCAAATTGAACCGATCAACTGCAATGACATCTTCAGGCCATTACCTGGACAGGACAAGCACATCAGGACCGTAATGACCAGAGGTATTGCTGGGTCTCAGTGACAAAGTTCATTCTTGATTGGACAGACGGTGTAGCCAATAAGAATTTAGATTTCATATTTCCACTGTCTTTCCGTGAACTAAATTTAATCAGGGATGATCAATATAGTCTTCACAGACTCCTGCTTGACTTCCATCCTGAGCTAAAGGAGCTGAATGATAGTGTACAATATGAAGACTGTCAGATTCTGTTCATATTTGATGGTTTGGATGAGAGTCGTATGAAACTGAATTTGGAACAAAACATTAACTTACATGATGTAAAAGAAGCATCATCAGTAGACGCTCTGATGACAAGCCTCATTCAGGGAACTTTGTTTTCCTCTGCACTCATCTGGATAACCTCACGACCAGCAGCAGCCACTCAAATTCCTGCTCAGTATATTAACCGGATAACAGAAGTCCGGGGGTTCAATGACCCACAGAGGGAAGAGTACTTCAGGAAGAGAATCAATGATAAGAATCGGGCCAACCAAATCATCTCACACATTAAGACATTCAGGAGTCTGTACATCATGTGTCACATTCCAGTCTTCTGTTGGATTGCAGCCACTGTACTTCAGCAGATGCTGGAAGAAGACAATAGCCAGGAAATCCCTAAAACTCTGACTGAGATGTTCATACACTTCATGCTCATCCAGACCACCAGGAAGGATCAGAAGTATCAAAGTGGAAAACAGACAAAGCAGGAACAGCTCCAGCAGTCCCATGATATGATGCTGAGGCTTGCAAAATTGGCTTTCAAGAGCTTGAAGAATGGCAATGTCATGTTTTATGAAGAAGACCTGAGAGAGTGTGGCATTGATGTCAGTGAAGCCTCAGTGTATTCAGACATGTGCACAGAGATCTTCAAGGCAGAATTGCCACATTTTCACCACAAGAGAGTCTACTGCTTTGTCCATCTGAGCATCCAGGAGTTTCTGGCAGCGCTCCATGTCTTTTTTTCCTACAGCAATCAGATGGAGAACTTGGAAAACTTTTTCTGCTTGGAGGAGTCACTAAAGTTGGTGGTAACCAAAGTTCTGGAAAACAAGAATGGACACATGGATCTTCTCCTTCGTTTCCTGATGGGCATCTCAGTGGAGAAAAATCAGAGACTTCTGCAAGGCCTACTGACCTCCATACACAATAGCTCGGACAGCATCAAGAAAGTCTGTCAGCATATTAAGGAGCTGAGCAAAGAGGATCTCTCCCCTGAGAGATGCATCAGTCTTTTGCAGTGTTTATCTGAAGTGGATGATAATTCCATACATGAGGAAGTCCTGCAGTTCCTCAAATCACCCAAAAGCTTCAAAAAGGAATTATCTTCTGCTCACTGCTCAGCACTGGCCCACATGCTTCTGAGGTCTGAGGAGGTGCTGGATGAGTTTGACCTGAAGAACTACAATACATCAGATGAGGGACGCAGGAGACTGATCCCTGCTGTGAGCTGCTGCAGAAAGGCACAGTAAGTTTTTAAATGGAAATGGTAATGATTCCTGTTCATTTTATACTGTTATTGTGGGGGAAAAAAATTACATTCTTTCACATTTGTTTAACACTAGCCTAAATCTTCTCTATTTAAAATATTTAGTTTGAAAGAGTAGTGGTCTTGCAAATTCTTAACTTTTCTTTTTTACTTTTTGTGTATGTCTGTGTACGTGTGCAGGAAGGTGCTGTTTTTGAGATTTAAATGTCCTCTGGTTTGATTAATGTACACATTTAACGTTTTCTTTTGTAAAATCTTATCTTTTTATTCCTGCAGACTTGATAGGTGTAAACTAAGCAAATTGTCCTGTGAGACAGTGAAGAGATGTCTGCAGTCTGCAAACTCTTTGATACAGCTAGATCTTACGCACAATGCCCTGGGAGACTCTGGAGTTCACATCCTTTCTGCAGGGTTAACTAATCCCCACTGTAAACTGCAGATTCTGAGGTTTGTAGACTTGAAATGAAATCATTTCCTCATTGGATAACTGTGGGATTTCATGATTAGCATCCTAATTACCTACCCACATAATTATTTACTTTTTAAATAAATAGTAAATTATAGTCTGTTGTTGGGTATTTTCCACTGGTAACATTGGGGTGAGTTCAAAGACACTACACCTGAAAGAATCAACCATTTCTCTCATAATTTATGTTATATCTGGTTGTTATACAGACTTGCTGACTGCAAATTCACAGAGAAATCCTGTGATAGAGCTTGACCTGAGTCACAATGATCTAAGAGATTCTGGAATTCAAAGTCTCTCTAAGGGACTGTCCAGTCCTGACTGTAAACTGGAGACATTAAGGTTGGTGTTCAGCTTCTCAAGGCTTATGGTCCAGGTGACAGATGTCAAAAATGTCACCACGCCATAGCACTGTAGGATCTCACAGTCTTTTGTTGATTGTTGAACAGATGAACTGTTTAATTTCCCTACAAAACAAAATTAGACATCCACGATAACACACAATACAACTCACAACTCAGTGATCTCTTCTATGTAATACTTTGTCAAATGATATTTGTTGCAGAAGCTTCACAAATTACAACACTTTAGGACACAGCACTGCATCAGATTATTCTGATTCGTACTCATGGCCCGGAAACTGTGGCCTGTGACCCTGTGACTTATAGATATATATATATGTATACTATGTACTACATATATATACATATACATATACTATGTACCCAAAAGGCTAAAATGGAAGCCATTTGAACTAAAAAACAAAATTAAACATTACACATTAAACACAGAAATTGTGATTGGAATAGACATATTGTAGTCATAGGCTCATTAGAATGGTACCACATTTTAGCAAAAAATCTGTAACTTTTAACTGACTGTAAATACAGCTTTAGTGTTTTTTTGCAGTCTTGTGAATGTGGACTTTTAAAAAGGTTTGTCTTTCTATCATTATTGATTGACAGATTGTCTGCTTGTCTCATCTCAGAGGAAGGCTGTGAATTTCTGGCTTCAAAGCTGTGTTCTGTCAATTGAACCACTGCGTGACTTGTGTAGATGACCACTGGCCATCCCACTGTAATTGCTGATGCCTTCACATATGCAGAATATACTGCCTCCAATCCCTGGTAACAGGGAAGATAGCCTTGAGCAACGGTGTCTAACTTTGAGCAGTAGTATGCTATAGCCTGCTTTGCCTTTCCTTTGCACTGACTTTGAGCTAGGATAGATGCCATATACATGTCATGATCTGGTTCTTGTCTTGTTGCAACATACAAGTTAAACGGTCTACTGTAGTCAGGTAGAGCTAAAGCTGGCGCTTGCTGCATTTCTGTAAAAAAAAAAAAGCTCTCCTCTTTTGAAACGCACATCTGCTGCCATTCCTTCTGCGGCAATAATCACTCTGTGTACTTCCAACAAGTACTTAGTTTCTGGACCCATCTCACTGAGCCATTCTTCTGCCTTTTCTTTGTCTGGTGTTTTGTCAAACCTTATCGAGCAGTGGAATGGGCATCTTGGTTGTAAGCTGGTCCCGACTTTCAGTACTGGGAACATAATTTTCTGTCTCAGGTAGGTCTGGATACAATTTGTCTCCCGGTGCATATGGTGGGGGTTTTTCCTTTTCCTCATCTGGACAAGATGGTTCTAAACACTCTTCTAATTCTTCTGAGGCCACTGATTCTCTCACTGACTGCTTTTTTCTTTCTCTTCTATGCCTGCCAGATAGGCAAACTTCAATAATACTTCATGCTCCATCTCTCCTTTTGCCTGTCTCTTCTCTCCTGTTTCAGTCTTCCTGTAGTTTTTATTTATTTTTTTTCCCTCCATATGGCACAGGGTTGGCACTTCTAGCATGCCTACTCCTGGCCATGGAGTGGCATCATCTTTTGATCTCTCTACCCATTTTCTGTACACTCATACTACACACTTCTATCAGCTTTCTGCTTCCTGGGTTTGCTCTAATGACCTTCTCCATTGGCGTTAAATCATTTTATATATACATATACATATACATATACACACACACATACACATATATGTATACATACATACATACATACATATATACATTTATTCATTTCTTTTATTGTCTTACTCTGCTATCTTTTCTTATGTGATTCTATTGAGTCCCCTCAGTTACTGTTATTCCAGCTGCTATTCCCTTGATCCAATTTCTGATCTGATCTATTCCCCCAGAGACAGTTATCACTAGTCCCACAATAAAGACTATGCTTGCTATTATCCAACCAACTATTACAGAGTAAAATCTAAACTTTTGGAATGGATGCGCCATATAGATTCACTGCCTTATTTTACTCTCTATCCCTAGTCTTCTTGTTCAAATTTCTACCTTAGATAATTCAGCACCCCTCTTGGGGTTCTATTGTCAGAAAACAGACAGGGTGGACCACGATTGCAGCGAGTTGCAAACAGTTTTATTGAAGGATTTGGGGGGAATTGGAGTTTGGATCTGCTAGGAAGAACGCAGAGCCGAGATAGGCTGGCAGCAGCACTCGTGGTCGAGCAGGCGTCAGGTCGGGTCACCGGGGCAGAGGAGTAGAGCGTTGGTCGGGGGTAGGCGGTGAGTCGGGAGCCGGGGCAGGAGAGCAGGCAAGCGTTGCAGGCAGGCGGCAGGTCGGTAACCGGGACTGGAGCGCGGAGCGTAAATCGAAACCAGAGCACGGGTCGGAATCCAGGAACAGTGGAGCAGAGGCGTAGGTCAGGCAGTCCGGGTTCGGCAACTGGCAAACGATCTTTTCGGAGACAGAGACAAACAGAGACAGACCGGGAACCAGACGGGAAAACAGAACACGGGCAGGAAACAAATGCAGGTAACGAGCACGGGAAAAAAACAGCAGAACAGACAGGAGTCAGGAGTGTGTTGCTTGCCTTCAGCAATAGACGCGTGCAGGTTCGCTAATTCACCGACGGGGAGTGAAGGAAACAGAGGGAATAAATAACCAGGGCAATCGGGGAAGACAAGACACAGGTGGGGGCAATCAGTGGGGACAGGTGAAAGGGATCCAGTGCTTAACGGGGAATGAGGAAGTGAGATAGAATGATTGAAACCAATGAAGCCCGTTAGTGAAGCAGAAAGGGGAGAATGTGAGGAAACAGAGGGAGACAGAACAGCGTGGTGACATCTATATTTTATTTCAAAATCAGTTCCCTTCTCTTTTAATCACTCATACTTAGTTTATTTCCTTAATTTTATTATAATACTCTCTTCCTTTCTCCTTTCTTACTTTCCTCTAACCAGACTTCCTGCTTTATTAACAGTGGGCACAACTTTTCTTTTATTATTTTTCTGTTGACTCGAGGCATACAGACAGTATAGCTCAGGGTTACATTTCACATGCAAATGCAAATCTCTATCAAATTTTCATCAATTTAATCTTTTTATCAATTACTCCATCATAAACACAATTATCCTGGAAGAGCGCAGAGGTTACACACATCTGTACTTCCTTTTTGAGCCACCCTCTCCCCACCAGTTGATCAAAGCATTTCTTATTTGGTCATCAACTTGGAGTATCATGCATGCTTCTTCAATAATGTGTTGGAGGGCCTGCTCTTTTCTTTCTGTGGTGAGTTCACTCCTCCTCTCCCTGTCTTCTTCTTTTTTTTCTTTTTCTGGGTTGCTCAGCTGCTAAGACTTGTTTTCCCCACTCTGTTAATTCCTTTATATCTCTGTCAGTTATTTCCTCAAGCACTTCTTCTATTTCTTCATTAGCCAGAATTCCCTTTATTCTTTATATATATATATATATTTTAATTCTTCTAACCTTGTCTCCACTATTCCTTCAAAGCACACTAATTTCTTCTCTAGATCATGCTCCTCATCTCCCTTTTCTCTGTCACTCTCAATGTCACTTTCTACACTCATTATTCCTTAATGAGAGTGAGTTTTCCCCTCGCTCCACTGCTTCAGGCTCCTGCTCTCCTTCACTTTCTACTGGGGAAATATATCCTACTCCTTCTTGTTTAAACTATCACTATCCCAGCAGTTAATAGTTTCCTGTCTTTCTTCAATCTCTCCTCTGTCCTTCTCTTTTTCCTCCACAAGAGGGCAGTCACGCCCTACTAATGGAGATCCCCACTCAGAGCTGAATGAAGCCCTGGTTGAGTTTAATAATTTAAAAATTTAATTTATTGATTTCTGACCACGTGGGTGACGTAGGACAATAATCTGGCTCACTATGCTCTCTATCAGGGTAGCGGGCAGAGTATCTGGCAGCCAGGTCTGTTCTGATTCTTGGGGTGTATAGGAGCAACAATCTTAAATTTTTGCACCACTCACGCATACTCAGTCACTCCTCAACACTTCATTCGCTGGCAACAGAAATCCTTCTTCAAAGGCAAAGACTTGTGGGTGTGACTCAATAGTCTTCAAAGTGAAGGTTCTTCTAGCTCGTGCTTTTAATGCAGAGGGTTGTCTCAAACTCATTTAACATACGGGCGTCCCCGTAGACAGACAAAGAAAAACATACAAACATTTGTTTAGGTTTTTTGCAATTTCCACACAGCGCATTACCACATCATTCATGACAAGCTTTCTAAATACATTTTTCCACTTTGCTTGCTTTACACAGTTACACACATGTTTTGCTCATGCACAGTCACACACAAATTTTTTTGCTCATGCACGACATTTTACTTATACATTGGGCGGGACCCCGTCTCCAACCCCAGGCGAGACCTTGTCTCAAACCAACACCCTAAATACTACACTGTCCCTTCCCTTTGCACTGAGACAGAGAGAGAAAGAGAAACATAATGATAGAAAGACAAACCTTTTTAAAAGTCCACATTCACAAGACTGCAAAAAAAAAAAAAAACACTAAAGCTGTATTTACAGTCAGTTAAAAGTGACCGATTTTTATGATAGTTATGAGTTACTATTGTTTCTATAGAGGATTAAGTTGTGTTGAATACCATTTTAATGTTCAGGTTTACTCTGTGTGTGTGTGTGTGTGTGTGTGTGTGTATCACCCACAGTGAAGTTTATGAATGTAACTCTGGAGTTTATGCAGCATGAGAAGCTTATGTCATCTTGCACAGGGACATAGAACCCCTGACTTCCCAAATCCAAAACCCTGGATAAAGGGGCTCAGTGAATGTGGAGTGGAACGTGTGCAGGTGGGTGAGTGTGTCAGAGGAGACGCTGTAGAAGGACAGAGTGCCGGCCGACCAGTCCAGGTACACTCCTACTCTTCTGGAGCTAGGGGAGGGGGCAGGTATGTCAATGTTTTTATTATTGTGCCAGACAGAGTGTTTATCAGGAGAGCAGATCAAACTCCAGGACTTTGCATTGAATCCAAGGCGACCTTCTTCACTTGTGGCTTTCCTGTCAATGCCTTTATAGGCCACAGCCATTACACCCTCATGGCCACTCCACTCAGCCTCCCAGTAGCAGCGTCCAGACAGACCCTCTCTACACAACACTTGAGCCCACCAGTCAAATCTCTCTGGGTGGTCAGGATATGACTGCTCCTTACTCAAGCGTCTCACCTTTCTGTTCCCCTCAGAGAGGGAGAGGCCTCTCTGTGCTGTGTTTGGGTCCAATGAGAGCTCACAGGCATCTGTAAACAAGGGGGAATGTGGGGAGTGTCAGTTGCTAGTTGACCATTCAGTTTTTGAAGTGCAAAAAATGTTATGCATTAGACTTGAAGAAACATACATTTCTGCACACCTGGTCTGAGTCTGATTTCTCCACAGTGGTCCACACTGACAAAAAGAAAACACACACACACACACACACACACACACACACACACACACACACACACACACACACACACATATACATCGAAAGAGCAGGAGAGACAGGGAGAGAGAGAGATTTGAGATAAAAAGCATATTAAGGTAGCCTACATGTAAATATCTTCACAAGGATGCTCCCTCGTCTTGTGGATTATCTAATATGCAACTCCACATATCCTATAGTTTCCCTATATCAAGTATGTTGTAAGAGCAGTTTATCTCTATATACTCAAGTGTCTGCAGATTACCACTACACTGTATGAAGAAATTAACATGGTTTTCACAAAGGAGACAATGTGCAAATATGAGGTTTCTATCTACACATACTTAAGTATCTCCAGTTTGCTGACAGAATCCTTCAGTTTTGCAGATAACAGCTTCAGTCCTGACTCTGCGGGATGATTGTAGCTCAGATCTAGCTCTTTTAGATGGGAGGGGTTTGAAGTCAGAGCTGAAGCCAGAAATTCACAGCCTTCCTCTGAGATGAGACAAGCAGACAATCTGAGACAGAGAGAGAAAGAGAAACATAATGATAGAAAGACAAACCTTTTTAAAAGTCCACATTCACAAGACTGCAAAAAAACACTAAAGCTGTATTTACAGTCAGTTAAAAGTGACAGATTTTTTGCTAAAATGTGGTACCATTCTAATGAGCCTATGACTACAATATGTCTATTCCAATCACAATTTCTGTGTTTAATGTGTAATGTTTAATTTTGTTTTTTAGTTCAAATGGCTTCCATTTTAGCCTTTTGGGTACATAGTTGATATATATCTATAGGGTCACAGGGTCACAGGCCACAGTTTCCGGGCCATGAGTACGAATCAGGATAATCTGATGCAGTGCTGTGTCCTAAAGTGTTGTAATTTGTGAAGCTTCTGCAACAAATATCATTTGACAAAGTATTACATAGAAGAGATCACTGAGTTGTGAGTTGTATTGTGTGTTATCGTGGATGTCTAATTTTGTTTTGTGGTGAAATTAAACGGTTCATCTGTTCAACAATCTATTCAAGAGTTTGTCACTGGTGCAGGACTGTGAGATCCTACAGTGCTATGACGTGGTGACAATTTTGACATCTGTCACCTGGACCATAAGCCTTGAGAAGCTGAACACCAACCTTAATGTCTCCAGTTTACAGTCAGGACTGGACAGTCCCTTAGAGAGACTTTGAATTCCAGAATCTCTTAGATCATTGTGACTCAGGTCAAGCTCTATCAGGGAGTTTGATGATTGTAGAACAGTAGTCACAATCTCACAGGATTTCTCTGTGAATTTGCAGTCAGCAAGTCTGTATAACAACCAGATATAACATACATTATGAGAGAAATGGTTGATTCTTTCAGGTGTAGTGTCTTTGAACTCACCCCAATGTTACCAGTGGAAAATACCCAACAACAGACTATAATTTACTATTTATTTAAAAAGTAAATAATTATGTGGGTAGGTAAAAATCCCACAGTTATCCAATGAGGAAATGATTTCATTTTAAGTCTACGAACCTCAGAATCTGCAGTTTACAGTGGGGATTAGTTAACCCTGCAGAAAGGATGTGAACTCCAGAGTCTCCCAGGGCATTGTGTGTAAGATCTAGCTGTATCAAAGAGTTTTCAGACTGCAGACATCTCTTCACTGTCTCAAAGGACAATTTGCTTAGTTTACACCTATCAAGTCTGCAGGAAAGAAAAGATAAGATTTTACAAAAGAAACCGTTAAATGTGTACATTATTCCAACCAGAGGACAGGTACATCTCAAAAGCAGCACCTTCCTGCACACGTACACAGACATACACAAAAAGTAAAGAAGAAAAATTAAGAATTTGCAAGACCACTACTCTTTCAAACTAAATATTTTAAATAGAGAAGATTTAGGTTAGTGTTAAACAAATGTAAAAGAATGTAAAATTATTATTTTTTCCCCACAATAACAGTATAAAATGAACAGTAATCATTACCATTTCAATTTAAAAACTTACTGTGCCTTTCTGCAGCAGCTCACAGCTGGGATCAGTCTCCTGCGTCCCTCATCTGATGTATTGTAGTTCTTCAGGTCAAACTCATCCAGCACCTCCTCAGACCTCAGAAGCATGTGGGCCAGTGCTGAGCAGTGAGCAGAAGATAATTCCTTTTTGAAGCTTTTGGGTGATTTGAGGAACTGCAGGACTTCCTCATGTATGGAGTTATCATCCACTTCAGATAAGCATTGCAAAAGACTGATGCATCTCTCAGGGGAGAGATCCTCTTTGCTCAGCTCCTTAATATGCTGACAGACTTTCTTGATGCTGTCCGAGCTATTGTGTATGGAGGTCAGTACGCCTTGTAGAAGTCTCTGATTTTTCTCCACTGAGATGCCCATCAGGAAACGAAGGAGAAGATCCATATGTCCATTCTTGTTTTCCAGAACTTTGGTTACCACCAACTTTAGTGACTCCTCCAAGCAGAAAAAGTTTTCCAAGTTCTCCATCTGATTGCTGTAGGAAACAAAGACATGGAGCGCTGCCAGAAACTCCTGGATGCTCAGATGGACAAAGCAGTAGACTCTCTTGTGGTGAAAATGTGGCAATTCTGCCTTGAAGATCTCTGTGCACATGCCTGAATACACTGAGGCTTCACTGACATCAATGCCACACTCTCTCAGGTCTTCTTCATAAAACATGACATTGCCATTCTTCAAGCTCTTGAAAGCCAATTTTGCAAGCCTCAGCATCATATCATGGGACTGCTGGAGCTGTTCCTGCTTTGTCTGTTTTCCACTTTGATACTTCTGATCCTTCCTGGTGGTCTGGATGAGCAAGAAGTGTATAAACATCTCAGTCAGAGTTTTAGGGATTTCCTGGCTGTTGTCCTCTTCCAGCATCTGCTGAAGTACAGTGGCTGCAATCCAACAAAAGACTGGAATGTGGCACATGATGTACAGACTCCTGAATGTCTTAATGTGTGAGATGATTTGGTTGGCCCGATTCTTATCATTGATTCTCTTCCTGAAGTACTCTTCCCTCTGTGGGTCATTGAACCCCCGGACTTCTGTTATCCGGTTAATATACTGAGCAGGAATTTGAGTGGCTGCTGCTGGTCGTGAGGTTATCCAGATGAGTGCAGAGGAAAACAAAGTTCCCTGAATGAGGCTTGTCATCAGAGCGTCTACTGATGATGCTTCTTTTACATCATGTAAGTTAATGTTTTGTTCCAAATTCAGTTTCATACGACTCTCATCCAAACCATCAAATATGAACAGAATCTGACAGTCTTCATATTGTACACTATCATTCAGCTCCTTTAGCTCAGGATGGAAGTCAAGCAGGAGTCTGTGAAGACTATATTGATCATCCCTGATTAAATTTAGTTCACGGAAAGACAGTGGAAATATGAAATCTAAATTCTTATTGGCTACACCGTCTGTCCAATCAAGAATGAACTTTGTCACTGAGACTGTTTTTCCAATCCCAGCAATACCTCTGGTCATTACGGTCCTGATGTGCTTGTCCTGTCCAGGTAATGGCCTGAAGATGTCATTGCAGTTGATCGGCGTGTCTTCTGTGGTTTGTGTTCTGGATGTCAATTCAATTTGCCAAACTTCATGTTCCTTATTCTCCCCCTCACTCTCTCCCTCTGTGATGTAGAGTTCTGTGTAGATCTTACTGAGGGGTGTATGAATCCCTGGCTTTTTATGGTCTTCAGATATGTTCTCAAACCTCCTCTTCAGACTAGTCTTATGATTCTCTATAACTCTCCTCAGAGTTTCTTCATCTGTTCATTATTTTTTGTGAAAAAAAAAGAAACTTATCACAACTTGTGTGTGTGAAACAAGAGCATAAATAAAGATGTTCACCTTATCACCCCCACTCTCATTAGATCATTGTAATGACTCTGTAATAAATATGTTCACCTGTTTTTTTCCCTCTAACTTGAGTCTGTTCACCCTGCAGGTATCTGCTGCTTCCTGGCAAGTGTTTAACCACAGGAGGTTGTGCTGTAAATTTCTTCCCACACTGGGGACAGACTTGGTCTTCTGGTGGTCCAGGCTGCTCCCAGTAGCTGCTGATGCACTGACTGCAGAAACTGTGTCCACAGGTGGTGGTGATGACTGGGTCCCTCAATACATCCTTACACACTCCACATCTGGACTGATCCTGGGTCACCTTTATCCTGTAAATGCAACAAGGATATTTTTGAGCAATCTCTTTAAACATAGAATGATACAAAACACTGCTAAAATACTGAAGATGCTGAATGAAACACAAGCATATTACTTAGGAGATTCAGGATATTTTAGCGTTTTAGCATTGTGACAGCCCCTCTTTGCTTTTCAGATGTCTGGTTGGCTATCTGTTTGTTTGACATGTTTTTGGCAAAATTATCAGATTATGTTTTGCACAGTTGTACCGAATGAAAGTACTTAAAGACCTCTATAGGTTGAATGTGCCAGAGTTCTACTCTAAAAATTCAGTTCAACGGGTGTTTTAAAATTTGTGTGGGCAGATAACTCACTTTAGACGTGATGGGGCTGGTTCCTTGCTAAACTCTGGAGGATTTCCCATAGATTCTTCACTTTTCATTGACACACAGCTGGGCACCGGAGATGAAGGTCTGTGTCTCTTTGGTCTAAATGAAGGGAACCCAACAATTTAACAACAGAATACTCCTCCTCACCAAATTGGTAAAGGTGCTCACACTGACACTATCTTAACATATGAATACAGTATATTACTGTAATTCTCTCTCTCTCTTTTTCTCTCACTCACACACACTCTGTCACACACACACACACACACACACACACACACACACACACACACACACACACAGTGCAGATCATTTTGTTTATGTGTATTTTGCAACTCCAACATTACTCAATAAGGGACTAAATGTGTCATAATGGAGTATTCCTAATTAGGAATTACCTGACCAACTAAACTAAAATGGTCATATTTGACAGCATGTATGGTATGTCAGGTATGTCAGGTGTGTGTGTGTGTGTGTGTGTGTGTGTAGGCAGATAACTCACCTTAGACATGATGGGGCTGGTACCTTGCCAAACTCTGGAGGATTTCCCATAGATTCTTCAGTTTTCATGGAGACACAGCTGGGCACCGGAGATGAAGGTCTGTGTCTCTTTGGTCTAAATAAAGGGAACCCAACTAATTTAATACAGGATACCCCTCCCTACCAAATAAGTCAATATGTTAACTTTACATTTACAATTTCTTTCAAAAAAGAAATGTCTTTAAAACTCACTTCTGCAGTATTACTATATTATTATACATACTTATTTATTTATTTATTTGTATGTTTGTTTGTATGTTTGTTTGTATGTATGTATGTATGTATGTATGTATGTATATACTGTAAGACTTCTTCGAGAAATATCTACACTCTGTATGTTATGTACAGTAATGTGTGCTATGATAACAATGAAAAAATTAAAAACTGGCACGATAGATAAATATACCAGATAAACAGGGACCTATATGTGTCCAGGACAGGTTACATATTTGCAATCATAAGTATGTATGTGGATGTGTGTGAGTATGTATTTGTGTGTGTGTGTGTGACAGTGAGCAAGCTTAGTGAATAAGGAATAATGTGCTGTGCTTTCAGTACTCACCTTGTATTGGTCTGTGCTGAAGTGCTGCTCATGTTCACAGGATCATCTGTGTGGTACTCCATGCTGTGTGCAGTACAGACTCTAGTCAAGGTTTCAAGGAGTTTATTTGTCATATGCATTGAAATACTATTGTAAAGCATGTAGTGAAACTGCTCAATAAAAGACAAAAAGAAAGATGGGCTACAAGAAAAGTAAAACAAATAAAACACATAAATAGGCTTGTCTATATACAGTATTAAGATCAGTAGTCTAAGTGATGGCACCTCACTTTACACCTTTGGGTCTCACTAGCTGTGGATTTAGAACAGCTAAGGTCTGTTGTCTCATACGACACAAAGCAGAGTGCCATTTGACTAGGTTGACCAAGATGAAATTGTGATCTCAGTTTATCAGTCAACAATCACCTGAACTGAAGTCAAATGCCAAATGGATAATATAAAATTTTGTCAAATATATGATACTCCAAATAGATGATTAATATGATTTTCCAGATGTTAAGTTATTCAAATGTGTTAGAAGAACTTACCTTATGTTTAGTGCGTTTTCTGTTTCCAGTCATTCAGAATTAATTTTCATTTCCTTGAAGCTCTCCCTATAGAGAAAACAGGTTGGACTTGTTTCGTCAGAGGAGAACAGGGCATGTCAACAGCACCCCAGCTAAAATGACTGATGCTGTTACAAACGTTTAACTCTTTCCTCCCCACTCATCCACTCATTCTATAAATAACCAAGTGAAATAAATAAATTTAAACCACAATCCATAGTCTGAGTATTTGGACAATACTTTTTAAGTTATATGAAAACACAGACACACACACACACACACACACACACACACACACATGGTGCAAACTGTAACAATATCCCATTTCCCTACCTGGGATGAGGTTAAAGATATTTGTTTATATATTAACAGCAGTAAAGTTTCATATTGTTGTCTCCCTCCCTCCCAATATACAAAAAAATGTTCTTTGCTCTGTTACCATTTCTTTTAAAACAATCCTCACAATTGAAATTCCTTACATAACACTTTTACAATTAGTATTACTTGCCATTACTTACTTATTCCTGACATGTGAGGCAGTTTCAGGAGGAGTTATATCTCTGAAAAGATAAGTGACTAAACAAGTCCAGCCAGATATCTGTATGACTTAGCATGACATGGATTCAACACTAAACAATAATATATTTCAAAAACTTATGGTAAGTAATACTAATTATAAAAGTGTTATATAAGGAATTTCCATTAATATCTTTAACCTCATCCCCAGGTAAGGTGAAGGGGGTAGTGTTACAGTTTGCACAATTGTGTGTCTGTGTGTGTGTTCATATAACTTAAAAAGTATTGTGCAAATACTCAGACTGCAGACGCTGATTTAATTTTATTTATTTTATTTAGTTATTGTTTTTTATGGGAGTTGGCTTTCAGGCAGCTGTGTTCTTATTGTTTTTAAGATTCTCACCATTTACAATTTTGCAAGCAGTACAAGCAGTTAGGCAGGGAGTTAGAAAAGCAGATTTATGAAATTGCCTAAAAGATTGTCAGTTGAGCTTGGTCTGTGACATTATATATGTATGTCTTCCAGTGTGTCCAGTCTGGTAACTACATTTTTTACTGTGTGGGAACAAAACGGCAACATGTATAGATAATAAGTCTATATTGGGTTCTGAAAACATCATGTGTATAATAATATTTGTATTAATATCAGTAGCTTAGAACATAATAAGTATATTTTCTGACTCTTTTCATATGTGATATCAATTATCTGGGCTTGAAACAAAAAACAAAATGTCGTAGGAAAGAGTTAATTATTCATTACAAAACTGCTCCAGAACAAGTCTTGCGAGTTCTCTTGCGAGGTCCTTTTAAAGAGGCCATCAAAGATAAACTCAGTAGTATAAAAACATATAAATCTACTGAGACAGTTTAGTTTAGTTTTGCATACATTCTGTGACAGTAGTGGCACAGGTGTCACTGATTCCCCCACTGATTGAGTTAGACAAACAAAATGGGTGGCCTTACACACTTTCACTTTGTTGAGGGTCCACCACATTAAGTGTTATCTGAAACAAATTTCAGGGGGGTTAAGTGCTTAGGGATAGAGGCTGACATACACCTAGAAGTGAGTAAGGAAGGAAAGTTGGTCCTGGCAAGGGCCTCCTGTGAAGTTGTTCAAGCAGTCCACTCAGGGAGAGTCAGTGACAGGAATCAACCAGTGGGAGACAGGGATGACTCTCAGCAGAGATTATCATGGTGTAGGTGTAGGTAGGCAGATAAAAGGGGGGGGGGGTTGAAGGTTTATTCCACAGTATCAAAAACCACTTCCTCCTTTCAGTCTCAAGCAGCTGCCCTTATACACCCATATGTGGGTCACTGAAACACTGGGAATTTGTTGACATGTAGCCCCAGTAGGCCAATAGTGCATCAAAACTTTTGGTCCCTCCCCCCTCCTGAAACACAGGGTAGGTGTACGTAGGTTTTGTGGAATAACTTGAGAAATGTAGCACCTGAGCTGATGGGATTTGAGTTGTACCTAGGTCTTGAGGAGCCTCATCAAACAAGCCACCTAATGTACCAATGTGTGGTGTAGCGCGACCTGTTGACAGATAAAATGCAACAAATCCTGAACTGTAGTGCAGCAGTGGAAAAAAATTAAGTTGAACGTGGGTCTTAAGAAGCTGTATATGACAAGCCTCAACAACCCATGTGTGGTGTAGCTATATATATATATATATATATATATATATATATATATATATATATATATATATATATATATATATATATAAAAAAATCTGCACAAATTTCAGTTGACTGTTCTTGGGACACTGAAACAGCCACATGGCATGCAGCTCCATCTGAGTTTTAACACACATTCAGTTTGTGGGGTGGGGTTTGGTGGTCAGGCACATTTTTTTGTGGAATAACTCTAGAACAGTAGCACCCTAAACCAAAATTTAGTGGAATAATGGTCTGAATGAGCTGCACCCAACAAGTAGGCATAGAACTTTTCTGGGCCCATATATCCTAAGCTATTTTGGTCCCCAGGGATTGCAACTCCACTTTGCTGGTGCCCCTGCAAGAACTGTAATGCTCTGGCCAATGAAATTTTACTGGTACACAGGTCTCAAGGACATGTATCCAATGAGCCCTCAATCATGAGCCCTGTACTGTAGTACCACCTATTGAAAAATAAAAATGTATGTGTTTTTTTTTTTTGGAAGAAATTAAAAAAGGAACTCAGACTGTGAACATGTGTGAACTGTACGTATGCGTGTTGACGTGTGTAACTCATAGGGGCAAATCATTGTATCATATGGTGTCACGTTAGCTAAAGCTCAAGACAGAAACCCAAATGCAGATCGGCACGGTTTATTTCAAAAGAACAAAAAACTATACAGAAAGAAAGCTCAGGAGATCTTAGAAATTTCACGGTGGCAAAAACAGGTAAACAGGTATCAAAAGAGCTGGGGTTCGGGGAAACAAAAGAAACTCACAAGAATTCCATAAGGCAGACACGAGAAACGAGAACGGGGAAAAACACGAAAACAGAACTCACGGGTAGGTAAGCAGAGTAGATACAAACTTACAACAAATGGGGAACAAGGTCGGATGATCAGACAAAGGACAGAGAAAAGACTGGGGTTTATATAGGGAACAGGAGCACCAGGACAAACAGGGGACAGCTGAAACTCATTATGGGGAAAACAGAATCATGAATAGCAGGTGTAGAGCAGGGGAGGAGAAAGGGGCAGGTTAGGCAACAGAACAGAAGCACATGGGGAATGAAAACAAAACACAGAGGTTGCAGTTCATTGATAGTCCAGTGGGGGGGGGCAAGGTATCAGGAAGCAGGACCATGACAGTTATATTATCTAGTTACATTCGTAATTGACAACAACTCTGATATCAATCTCCTTTTCCCTTCAAAAACTTACCAGGCTGGCGCATCCTTGTACTTCTGCTCAATATTGCATTTCACTACAATACTGTGTTAGGGATCTCTCCAAATACTTGGGTTTCCTTCGTCAGTTCCACCTGGCGGTGGCCATCTTGTCTCTCCCTCAAACATTCCCTTAACCTTAACTTCCCTTAACTTCTGTCTTTGTAATACCTAGAAATACCTAATTGTCGTTTTACTTGCCTATGCCTGGCTTATCAGGGCAATTCTGGGTAACTAAGGTAAACAAGAGTCGCAAGGGAACAATACAGGTTTTTGTTGCATTCCAGGTTGTTCTTGTATTGCCCCAAAGCAGCTGCATCTTTTCTAATAGGGTTTAAAAGCATTTCTCATCTCATATTGCTGTGCCTTCCCTGGCTATGTTCTTGTGTTTCTAGGCTTTTCCTCAACAAATCTTGCAACACTGACAAAGGTAATACTTGGCAAATCCATCAGGTATGTTGTATAGACTCTCTGATCCATTTTCTCTTGTCGGTATATTTTGGTTTCTCTAATGTATTGACGCTTGACAGGAAGTCTGCTTTCACAACGATTACGTATTTCTGGCTTGTGTGTAAAAGGTTAATTTACAGTTTCCTCCAAATTTCTGAAACATACATGTCACCTGATAATAAATGAATTATAGAGAGAAGGGTAGCCATTTAGATCAGATCAGACTAAAGGAAACCAAGCTCATATGAATTCATGATGAAATGGAGACAAATTCATTTCCACTATCTCATTTCCTCTGTAAGTACAGAAGTGTAGTGTAAATTGGAATTCTTTGCTTCTCCAAGGCACAAATTTCTGTAAAACAATTGTCTTAAGTTGATTTTCGGTAGGTGTGTCTTACCTACTGACTAAAGCTGTGTGAATACCTCTTGTTCAGATCTGGAGAGGCTCCCATCACTGCTAGAGTGAATGTCTCTCGGGAGAGAGATGAGGCTGAAGGGCAACATAACACATCCAGTTCAAACTCTGGAGGGTGAGTAAAAAAACCTCTCTGCATTACTCTTGAATTCTCTATGATCCTATGATCTCTAATGACCTACAAGGGTAGGGTGGAATGTCTCAACACAAATTGATTTAAACAAGGTTAGGGTACAGTGCCATTTAATTACAAAGTACTGAGTAGGAAAAAAAATGAATTCATTCTGGTGACGTTGACACTCATAGGTAATAATCCTGTTGCATTTTGGAGGTCAAAGAAATATAGACCTAAATCTCCAGTGCCCAGCTGTGAGTCTATGAGGAGTGACCACTCCATGCTTGATCCCCTAGGCAGTAAACAACAAAATGTTAAATCCAAGTATGATATCCTTTCCCACAAGACTCAGCGAATGTAGAGCCTTTACGTCAAGACAGATTAAAATAAAGACTAAGGAAACACTAATTCTTGGATGCCAGTCCATTGAATTATAAAATTAATTTGAAGATTTGAAACCAAAAAGTAATGTGTGTTTGTATTCATCACATCAAGAAATGACAGACCTTCATCTCCAGTGACCAGTGGTGTGTCTATGAAGAGCGATGGAGCCAAGTAGGCTATGATCCACTGGCTATCTGTAAATATATACATGAAATGTGACGTCTAGTGGTTGGCATAAAAAAGTGTATTTATTAATGGAGACTTTTCAGTTGCAAATGCACACGCTGACTCCAAAATCTACCGCACAAGTTCAATATTTTGAACGTGTTTGACCTAGAGACGTAGAGAAAACAGAGAGAAAAACAACAGAAGGTTGGCCTTGGGGATGTGCTTAAAAGCTCTTTTAGCAACACAGGAAATAAATGAGAATAGTTAGGTAGACAAACGCAATCAGAAGCCAGTGGAAACCTGAGCCTCGGGAAGAAAAAGTCCTGCCATCTATTGGTTCTGCCTGTGTACTTCACACAGGTGACTCCACCAGTTAGCTCATGCGCTTCCCAAGCCCCACCTTTGTTGTATTTTTTTTGTCTATATGTTGACCATAGATGTATTTCATCCAGAATTAAGGACCTCTGATGGAATTCTCATGCAACTTCAGTGAGTCTGAAAATAGTAAATTCAATTCTGTGTGTTTGCATCTATCAGATCAAAGAAACACAGAACTGCGTCTCCAGGGCCTAGTACTGTGTCTATGAAGAATGAGGGATCCATGATTGATCGTCCGAACTTTAGCCTTGAACCACAACACTGTAAAAACAAGTATGTTTTTTTTTCTAGATTTCTCAACACTGGTTATTTGTCACAGTGTCATTGTTGCAGTTAGAGATACAATCTAAACCATATTATTACAGCACTCTGCATTTTAGTGGCGCTACACCACAAGAGGTGGCGCTACACCACACATTGGTGCAGTATTTTGCTTGTTTGATGCGGCTCCTCGGGACCTCGGTACAACTCAAATTCTGTTGGCTCAGGTTCTATAGTTCTCACAAACAACTGTACAACCAACCTGTGTTTCAGTATAATAGTGTGTGTGTGTGTGTGTGTGTGGGGGGGGGGTAGTGCTATGGGCACTACACCACATATGGGTATATAAGTGCAATGTGCTATGCAATGTGCTATGGACACTACACCACATATGGGTATATAAGGGCTCATTAGATGCAGCTCCTTGGATGCTGGACCAAAAGCTACTAGGCATTAAGAGAGTATTATGGTATATGGGAGCAGATCCATCAATCACCGTGTAGGCCAACATCAGTGCTTTGAAGTTTGTACTGTCCTATTTTACACCATTCCACACTAGATCCCAAATATCTCTCTCTTTTATTTCTTACTCAGAATAGATTACTGTGCTGAAATTAGACTCAGACCAGGTGCTCGGAGATGTAAGTCTACAAGTTACTATAAAGATATCTAATAACTAAAATAACTAAACAATTTTTACAGAAAGGTTCTACAAAATTTGTAGAAAGGTTTAGTCAGCTTTAGCTTTCCATCCCTGAATTCTTATATTTCTCTCTTCTCCTCCTCTGTCCTCTTTTCTTCAGATCCCTGTTCACCTACATTGGACCGAAACAGCAAACACATCTCTCTCTGAAGGGAACTGAAAAGTATCTTGTGTGAGAGAGGAGCAGCCATATCCTGACCACCCAGCGAGATTGGACTACTGGTTTCAGGTGTTGTGTACAGAGGGTCTGGACGCTGCTACTGGGAGGCTGAGTGGAGTGGGGGTATATAGAAGCATCAAGAGAGAATGGTGGAATGATGATGGCTATCTGGGATGTAATGACAAGTCCTGGAAGTTATACTGCTCATCCCAGAGTTACACTACTTGGCACAATAATAAAAGCATTGACATACCTGCCCCCTCCTCTGGCTCCAGAATAGTAGGAGTGTACCTGGACTGGCCGGCTGTCCTTCTACAGCGTCTCCTCTGACACACTCACACACCTGCACACGTTCCACTCCACATTCACTGAGCCCCTCTATCCAGGGTTTTATGTTTGGCCAAATTCCTCAGTGTCCCTGTGCCAGATCACATGACCTGCTCATCCTGCTGGCCTATTAGACTCACATATTCGTGCTGTGATGCTGTACAAATGTCCATACAGCAGACACATGCTTTTGTCAGACTCATACTCAGTGAATATTGAGGCAGATTTTGTTTACGTTTCTAAATTGAATGGCATACACTGTTTCATTTTGGATTCCTGGACTGTTGTTTGAGCTTTTGCATGATTTATTCACATGTTCAAAGCATGTCTATCAAATGATCAAGCATGATCAAGCATTGCAATCCTGTCTATAACTGGTGGCCGGCATATAGAGAAGCCCTCCAGAGGCTGGGCTGTGAATTGCATGTCCATGCTAACAGTAGATAGATAGATCATAACATGTCTTACACTTACACATATTTCTATGCATGTGACAATAAAAAATCCTTGAATCAGTAAGACCACAATAACTGAAACACACCCAAAGGGCCATCATTGCATTCGTTTGTGCATTCCTCCTATTCATAATTGATTAAACATGCCCAAATCTCTTACATTGTGTCTTTCTTTTCTTATACAAAAGATTTGAACGTCAGAGGACACCTTTTTTATTACCTGCAAGCTGTAATTTGTGAGTACAGCAAAATAGTTAAAATCAATGAAAAGGTTTAATGTATTTGATTCTGAACTGGTGTCAATAGGTCAACTTAGGTCAATAGGTCAACTTGCCAAGGAGGGTTGTCAATTGGTCACGGGGCAGAAATTATTTATAAAAAAATATTAAAAATTAATGGAAGGTTAAATTGGTTATCATTGTTGGTAAGATATCCAAACAGCGCGTATTCTCCAAAGCATTAAATGTAGATTTGAAATGAAAAGGCAGGCGGGGTTACCCATGACGTGGATGGAGGAACCCAAAAGGCTATCCCATCCTGGTTCGTAGGGGTGGTATTACGAACACATATACAAACAGTTCGTTCTGGTTTCATTTCCATGCTTTATTTTATTGCTGTGCTTAACACAGTTGTGTTTACTAGCACCCAGTCAATGTTTTGTTGAAGGAACACGTTGTCATAACGTTCACAAATGAAGTGTTAGCTGCGCCGCCACCCCCTGTAGCCATTGGTAGCTCTCATGCATTCAGTGTCAAAACGCGTGTGCCGACGGGATCAGTGTGTCATCAGTTTGGTAAAGTAGCCTATGACCAAATGTTAGAGATGGGACAGAATGTAATGAAACTGTACTTGTCGAAGTTATCCTCGATTATTTCGCTTGTGTAAACGAGCGCGGGAATTTGGCATAGGCTATGTCTAGGCTGTACGTTATCGTCACTGAAGTGTATATGTCCCGTGGATCGTGGCAACTTAACGGACTGCGAAGAATATTTCCTTCTTACATTATTGACTTTTCTGGTAGGGTGGATATTCCTTTTTGAATCGGGATGCTGACCGTTGGCTCAAGCTGTGTGGCTTCTGTTGATTGCTTCGATGCTGTTGTTGGTTTTGGTTTGTCAAAGGGGACGAATATACGTTGAATCATAGTCTAAGCAAAAATACGCAAACGGGAACGTAAGAAAGCCATGATTCGTAAAGTGTGTGATGACAACTTACGTGGACTATGAATCGACCCTTATAGTCTATCTTAAGCGAATGTCCTAATAACGTAGCCTAGTAAGGAGAGAGTTACGTGTTTCTAATTTTAAACCCGGCGATATCATAGTAACTGATGTTAGCAGTACCCTAAAACTCGGAGGAGCGAGGCTCTGCTGTGCGTAAAGGCAGAGACAGTTCAGTAAATGAGGCGTGTCTGCTGTGCGCCCCCTCCATCCCCACTCGTGTGATATGGGTTCCAGGAAGTGACTACTCCACCTTCCCGTTATTTTTAGAGTTATGTCCGCTACAAGCATTTCATATACAGTACGCAATCCAGAACATTCCTGTTTTTGGAACGCTCGCGTGTCAAGTTTTTTATGGTGTTTTTATGGCGTTTTTTATGTCCTTGATAGGCCTAAGTATTCCTTGAGCCAGAGGGTTGGTCGGTACCATCTAAGGGTAGTAAGGCACATAGTTATTTTTGGAGTGGTATACCACCCTAAAGTCAGAAATTAAAACGACGGCATTGCATTGATGGTAGCTTTGCATAACATTCCTAATCAAAGTAGAGAAAAAAAAATCATAGTTCACAGTGTCAAACACAGTTCCAGTGAACTGATTGCACTTTAAACCTGTCTATGTGGAGCCAAGTAAGTTCTGAGATAGAAAAGATTTATATAGGCCCAGTGATAATCTCTAGTGATATCCATGTATGCCAGCCTGCACTGCCAACTCAACTGTGTAAACCAAATAAAGATTCAACGAATTTTAAAAAGCTAGACTAAACTTTTACACTCATCTCTGAAAGGAAAAAAACTGACGTAAAGGCTTAGGGTTCAGGAGATCATTGAATTTATTAAATTGAATTGATCATTGAATTTTTGCTCACTTCTCCACAGTCACATTTTGAACGTGAACTTGTGAAACTAGTAAAGAAGTAAAGCTAAATGAGTGTGTCAGGAGAGAGAGAAGGCTGGAGGTCCCAGTCAGATGCACTCAGACCAGAGTCTCCAGCACACCTCTGTGTGAAGAACATGGCAGACATGGATGATTTAGAAACACATTCTGAGGCTGGGTGAGTAACTACATTGTTTACCTGATACTTCATTCTGCAACACAAAGGTTACAGCAAGCATGCGCATGTGCACGCACACATGCACGCATACAGACACAAAAAGTCTGACCATGAACGATCCAGTGTCAAAATCACAATCAGGGTGTACCTTTATACCAAGAGGGACACACCTCAATGTGGCAAGACTCTTCTCTGTTAAATCTCTGTTGAAGTTTTCGTCACACAGATAGCATACGCATATTACAGTGTGTGTGTGTGTATATGTTAGAAGTTTTGCAAATCATGCATCTTTGCGTCTTTGCAAAACCTGATTATTTTTATTGATTTACATGATGGACTTTTTATCCAAAGCAAAAGGTAAATTACTTTCCTCAGGGTCCCAACAGTATCAGTCAACTACAAGCATGTTACAACATAGTTGTTATACTGTGTAAGGACTGATAGTTGTGGAAATGGTTTTGATTATGTTTTCTTGTGTCTTTCTAGACCACAGATACACAAACCCATATCTACAGCACCCAGTGTTGCATCTATGGAGAGTGATGAGTCCATTGTACAACCTCCAAAGTTCAGCAATGAAAATAAACCAGGTCAAAAGTGTGTGTGTGTGTGTGTGTGTGTGTGTGTGTGTGTGTGTGTGTGTGTGTGTGAGAGAGAGAGAGAGAGAGAGAGAGAGAGAATGTTGTTAAGATTATTCTTATTGAATTGTTTATTTGTAGATGAGAATCATGTATCCACTCTGCTCAGTGATGAACAGACTCACTTCATCAGTGAACCATCAGGGCACACAGAGAACAGTTTAAAGGTTAAAGGTAAGGTGCGTCTAAATGAAGCATGAGTGTCCGGACAAGTATCATAATACTCTTCATTGACACAAGTCAGTGAAATTACAGCCAAAAAAAGAAAAGTGAAAAACAAAGTTTTTATTTGATAGCTGCAGGCTCATGAAAGACCAACCCCTGATTTCTGTAAGTGCAAATAACATGCACTCTGTAACTGACAAAGCAATAAACGTATATAATGTACAAATTGAAAATGTATTTTGCAGAAATTATTCAGTAGCAAGTGTGTGGTGGTAAAATGGGGAATGGGTAAAGCATATTTACTGTATTGGGTGAAGGGGAATAATGTAGTTTGGATAACAGTATTTTCAGCAGATTAAAGAATAGAATGAAAATGAACAGAATTGCATTGTATGTATTACGGGTCCCACACCGTTAGCTGTATTTATAGTAATGACAATAAAGTTGAATCTAATCTAATCTAATCTAAAGAGTGGTGCCACAGTGATAAAGATAGTGTATCTGTAAACAAGTGGATAAAAGAAGGCAGATGGCACAGACTGCTGGTGTTCAGTGTTTCATCCCAAGTGTATATTTTTATTTACTTATAACAATAGCAAAATGTCTTTTGTCTCAGGGCAGTTCATCAGTAAACATGTTCAGTGAAATTACATTGATGTAACTTACAAATGCATTCTCACTCTGTAACGTCACTGAAATATTCATGTATCCCACTAACACACTCTCTCACATTTTTCACAAGTCATAATAGGCTATTATGGCTGAGTGGGAGTGGTACAGACATCGCTGTGCCATTGTAATGCTACCTGTAGCTGCCTAACATTCATGCTGAAAAAAATTCAACAAAGTAGCAAACTCTGAATAGCACATAAAAAGATTCATTAGTATGAAAGGCATGTTAAACCTAGAGACTGTTTAGCCTATTAACTCTAACTCTAACTTCTTGTTACTTAATATTAATATTTCATCTTTGCTTTGTTGGTGGGAGTTAAATAATGTCAGGCTATTTACACTAAATTCACGGTCAGTTTGTGGCAAAGATATATCATGGTAGTCACTGAAATAGTCTGTTTGATTATAAAACTCGGAAATGTGATAAATAATCATCAACTGACATGCAGTTGTAAACATGACATGTAAAGGTCATGGCTAGTAATATACAGGCACCAAACTGGTGGCAAACATGAGGGTAGATAAAACCAGGCTAAATGCAATGTATTAAACATTAATGTTAGCTATATGAGCTAACAGCAGCTTGCAAACCAATATCTGTCAAGCTATAGAGTATTGCACCTAAAGTACCGTATCTCTAGTTTGCAACAGAACCTGCCTGGTGTTCCTTTAAGCCCACCTCCTTTGCCCTGGTTGCCTATTTCAGTCAAACGGGAACAAGAGCAGATCGGCTTCTTTGCCATACTGGTCTGAGATTCAGACCAGTAAGGCCAAGCCCAGGCTACTCTAAAACTGCATTTTAAAATGCAGACAACCTTGTGTAGTTTCATTAAACACAATTCCTAATAGGCAGCAGTATACTATATACCTCTACAGTTTGTCATTAATTGAGCATTACAGATTAACATGATGATTCCAAATGTACTAAAGCAACACATCAATACATGTCCCCACATAACTATATTTTTAAATTAAACTAAGCTGAACTGTTTTTACTGTCATTTTTAATAAAAATAACAGTAGACTTTATGTATTTATGTTACACTGTAGAAATTCATAAAACCAATATGAGGAGGAGGTTTGAGAACATATCTGAAGGCATCATCAAACCAGGAGCTGAGGTACCCCTCAGAGAGATCTACACAGAGCTCTACATCACAGAGGGTGAAAGTGAAGGGGTGAACAAGGAGCATGAGGTTTGGCAGGTAGCAGCAACCAGAACACAAACCACAGAAGACATACCAATCAGCTGTAAGGACATCTTCAAGTCTTTACCTGGGCAGGAAAAGCACATTAGAACTGTGATGACCAAAGGTGTCGCAGGCATTGGAAAAACTGTCTCAGTGCAGAAATTCATTCTTGACTGGCTAGATGGGGTAGCCAATCAAGATATAGACTTCATGTTTCCCCTTCCTTTCCGAGAGCTGAATCTGGTCAAAAATGACCAGTATAGTCTTCACAAACTCCTGCTTGACTTCCACCCTGAGCTGAAGGAGTTGGATGATAAACTATACAAAGACTGTCTGGTTGTGTTCATCTTTGATGGTTTGGATGAGAGTCGGTTGACACTCGATTTTGAACAGAAAAGGTTGCCTGATGTGAAGCAAACATCATCACTAGATTCTCTGATTACAAACCTTATTCAGGGAACTATGTTCCCTTCTGCACTGATCTGGATTACCTCACGACCAGGAGCAGCCAGTCAAATTCCTGCTCAGTATATCGACCAGGTAACAGAAGTACGAGGGTTCAGTGACCCACAGAAGGAAGAATATTTCAGGAAGAGAATAACTGATGAGAGTCAGGCTAAAAGAATCATCTCACACATTAAGGCATCTAGGAGTCTTCACATCATGTGTCACATTCCAGTGTTCTGTTGGATTTCAACCACTGTACTTCAGCAGATGCTGGAACACAACAACACCCAGGAAATCCCCAAAACTCTGACTGAGATGTTCATACACTTCTTGCTTGTCCAGACCAGCAGATGGAGTCAAAAGTATTGTGATGGGCACGAGGCAGATAATGGGCACCTCACATCACATAAGAGGGTTATTATGAAACTGGCAGAGCTGGCTTATAAACACCTGCTCCAGAGGAATCTCATGTTTTATGCAGAAGACCTTAAGGAGTGTGGCATTGATGTTGGTGAAGGCTTGGTGTACTCTGGCATGTGCACTGAGATTTTCAAGGAAGAATCTGTGTTTCACCAGAGGAAGGTCTACTGCTTTGTCCATCTGAGCATTCAGGAGTTTCTTGCAGCGCTACACGTCTTTCATTCATTCCAGTGTCTGAATGACAAAATGAACACGCTTGAATTCTTTGTAGAGAAAAACCATTTACAGTTAGAAAATTTTCTGGAGAAAGCCGTGGACAGAGCTTTGCAAAGCAAAAATGGACACTTGGATCTTTTCCTTCGTTTCCTTATGGGCATCTCCTTAGAATGCAATCAGAGACTGCTGAAGGGACTTCTCAAACACCCACTAGACAGCTCAGAGAGCATCAAGAAAATATGCAAATACATCAAGGAGCTCAACAGAGAAGATATTTCTCCTGACAGATGCATCAATCTTTTTCACTGCTTATTTGAAATGAATGATCATTCCATGCATCAAGAAATTCAACGATATCTTGAGTCGCCAAAGGATTTCAAAGGCCAGTTGACGCCAAATCACTATTCTGCACTGGCCCACATACTTCTGATGTCTGAGGAGGTGCTGGATGAGTTTGACCTGAAGAAATACAACACATCAGATGAGGGACTGAGGAGACTGGTCCCAGCTGTGAGGGACTGCAGAAAGGCAATGTGAGTTACTGATGGGCCTGGGAAAACTTCCTGAGAGTAAAAATGGTTGAATTTATGTAAAGTGGAATTACAGTGTTTCCCACATTAAGAGGTGGTGAGTTGAGGGAGGGGTTGTATGCTGTATTTCAGTGAATGTACTAGTACATACTATGATCTATTGCAAATGAAATACTTGGGACACAAAACTGTATTGTACTTGATGTCTGTTACACAAATACAGATATTTTGTAATGGTTGTTCTCACACTGGTTTGCAGACTTGCTGAATGCACGCTCACAGGTAAGTCCTGTGCAATTGTGGCAACTCTTCTTCAGTCACCAAACTCACTGATAGAGCTGGACCTGAGTCACAATGACCTTGGAGATTCCGGAGTCCAGGTTCTCTCCAAAGGACTATCTTCTCCCCACTGCAAACTGCAGACATTAAGGTTTGTGAAATTTTTTTGGTTTAAAATTAAGCTTAAATCGGTAACAATGTACACATAAAGCATCATAAACTGTTAAACAAAAGTTAAATCAAAATCACAGAGTGATACTTACATGTCATTTTTTTTCTTTTTCCTCATATACATGTTTATACATTGTTAATACAGAATTACAAAAAATAGAATCTGTAACCCTAACCCAATAATAAATGATCGAAATATCAAGACTGGACTATGGAGAAATTGTCTTGGTTTTCAGTGTTGGAATTTAGAGTTGTTGTTGAAAAATGTTACACTGGCTATTTATTTATAGATTCTATTTTTGTAATTTTGTATTGATGTATAACAATGTATAAGAAGAAAAAAAATGACATGTAAATATCACTCAACAAGGTCATGTGACATGGAACCTGATTTAGTGTGGAACCTATTTCAAGGTCATTGATTTCGGTTTCATTCAGTTTCACTGTCATTTTCACTGACTTGCTGATCAAGATCCTGCAGCTGTAATAACTGCAAAATCTACACTAGAGGGAGCCTTAATTCACTCCATAATGAGTCATTAAAGTGGCTATGACCAGGCCAGGTGTAAAAATGTTGCCTGGTGCGCCTTTTATATTGATACAAATTATGTTTAAAAAAATATATATTTTTACATTTTCATTTGTGATGATGAGGTACAAAAATTGGATGATTTGACATGGAATCACCCATGGTAGGCTCTGTCTCTATCTCACTTTCTCAGGCTCAGTAATTGTGGTATCTCAGATGAAGGTTATGTTTGTCTGGCTCTCTCCTTGATGTTAAACCCCTGCTGTGTAAAAGAGCTGGATGTGAGCGACAATAACCCAGGAGAATCAGCTAAGAATCTGTTAACTGCTACACTGGAGGATCCTCACTGCAGAGTTAAAGCCCTTCAGTATGTACAGAAAGTTCTAGTTACTGTGTTGAATGTAATGATACTATTATAATTTAGTGTTAAATCTGTGTTTGCATTTTAGTTATATTCCCAATAAATGTTATGATGCTTGGGGCATTAGTTGTACTCTGTTTTGAACCGTTCTGAACAGTACATATGTATAGGAGATCAAAAATCACTAAATACACTCCAAACCAGATGTTAAGGTTCCCTTTAGACTCTAAGTACCATAAGTACTAAGTACCATAACCATTCATTTAGAATGTGAGTCCAGACTGCATTATAATCAGATAATGGATAACTAGTGGTAGTTACTCATGTTAAAACTGTTGACACCAGTATCTGACTTTCTCATGAAATGTTTTGAATCTATTGCATATACCATACAAAATAATAGGAAGGAAGTAGTTATTGGTCTGTGAGAATCACCATCAGCATGTATATGTACATTCAGAATTGGCCTGTGCTATTGTAATGTTGTCATCTGTGTATTTTGATACAGTGTGAGACATGCCATAATGTGTTGTCTTTGTCTTTTTTCTGTCAAACCTTTACAGATTGTTTGACTGTAAGCTCACAGATAAGACCTCTGACAATGTGGCTTCAGTTCTACAGTCACCAAATTCCCTGATAGAGATTGACCTAAGTAAAAATGACCTGGGAGATTCTGGAGTTCAGCTTCTTTCTAAGGGACTGTCTAGTCCCTGCTGTAAACTACATACTTTAAGGTTTGTGGTAGACTTTTCTTCTGTAAACATATATGTTCTAGTTAGATCATGACTCCAGTCCATATATACTTTACATTACCTTAGAAGAGAAAAGAAACCAAAGACTCCACTTACTGCGAGTTAAGAAGTAGGTTGCAGCAGCTGTGCCAACCACATTTATGCAAATTGCTTGTCAAAGCCAAAGCAAAAAGAAATTAAACGTCTAAAGAGCATTTTTTCTTGGAGCGTTTCGCAATCTACCTGCACTGCCTTGGCGATCCACTGGTCCCTGCATGCACAAATAAACAGTATTTAATTTAAAAAAAATTTCACATATTTAATTTTTACTGTTCTGTAGACTTGCTGACTGCCAACTCACAGAACAGTCCTGTGGAATTGTGGCCTCAGTTTTCCAGTCACCAAATTCCTTGATAGAACTGGATCTGAGCACCAATTGCCTGCAAGATTCTGGAGCTCAGCTTCTCTCTAAGGGCCTGGCTAGTCCCCACTGCAAACTGAAGACATTACGGTTAGTATTATATGCATCACAGTTTAGCAATTAAAATGTCATCACTAATGTTTAATGAAATCTGATGAAAATACTTTTTTTTTCCTATGGAGCTCCCCCTACATTCGATGATTTTATTAGAGAAACTAACAATCATGTCGTACATTGTCAACAATACATATGGATTTGTTTACAAACCAAATTATAGAAATCAACGGTGATAATTTCCAAAGAGTTATATTTAATGACAAGTTAACAGCACAACAACACCAGGGACATCTGGTGAAAGTGACTGAAGCTGGTAAATTAACCTATAACAATATTAGATGTTGCCTGGTGTGCCCTTAAACACCACTTGCAGTTTTCAAGCAGATTTTGCATTTACCATTTTGCTTCTTTATCTGGTATGTGTTCATCAGTAAAATCTAAAAACAAATCTATGCACACTCAAGAGCACTTGAACATTTGAGCAGTTACTTGTTTGTGTTCCATTTTTTTCAACTCTGCAGTTGTAAAATATATCAGGATGTAAATCTTTTTAAAGGGTCCTTCAGAACAAATGTAAGAAATTTTGTACGTAAGTTATTGGTGAATGAGGCCCATTGTTTTTTGATTGGCATCTCTCTCTCTCTCTCTCTCTCTGTTTGTGTATCTTTCAGGCTCAATAATTGTGGTATCTCAGATGAGGGTTATGTTTGTCTGGCACTGACTCTGATGTTAAACCCCTCCTGTGTGAAAGATCTGGATTTGGCCAACAATCATCCTGAAGAAACAGCACAGAAGCTGTTATCTGATACACTGGAGGATCCTCACTGCAAAGAAGAATTTAAGTATGTACTCAAAATAATCTCTCTCCAGTATAATGTATGCGATTTATACATTTATAATTTTCAGGGTTTTCTTATGGGTTATATTAAATCCCGTGGAGCAAAGTTGGTATTGTGGGTGTAAGCTTTCTTTTTCAAATTTATTAGCCAACTACAATATCTTCTTATATGTAAATGTTATAAGCTTAGTATACAGAACTGCAGTGGACAGCTATTGAAGTCCTTTTCAAGTAAATTCTTTGATTCCAGTGGTACTAATAGTGGTTATACTAATATAAAATGTTGAAAGCAGTGAGGCATAGGCTGGCATTCAGAATAGTTCAGACCAAGTCCTTAGACTAAACTGATTATAATCATTTACATATATTTAGGTATATTGCTTCATCTGTATACACTATTAGTTTTCATTGGTTTTGTACATATAGGCCTGCAGAGTATGAAATGTTGTTTAAATGTCAGGGATGCAAACAGATATCTTTTTGGCAACTATTGCTCTTGCTTTTTCTGATTGACATTCTGATCAAAAAAAGAATAAAAGAATGTAGTTTGTTACTACATGAATATGATGGATCTTTTCCACAGTCTGTATGTCTGCATATTATTGCTACTTATTATTATTACACCTCATCACATTGTCCTGCAGACTTGCTGATTGTAAACTCACAGATAAGTCATGTGAGATCATCTATACTCTCCTTCAATCGCCAAACACTGTGACTGAAATGGACTTGAGTCACAATAACCTTGGAGATTCTGGAGTTCAGCTTCTCACAAAGGGACTGTGTAGTCAACATTGCAAACTCAGGACACTAAGGTTGGTCCAACTCTGCTCCAGTACAAAGTTTTGGTACATTTTGGTAGAATTATATATTTGACATGACCCAATCATAGCCATCATAAGGAAGAGGTATCATACTGTATTCTGCTGGATTTTGTGATTTATCTTGAAAATGAATGTTAAATCCACCAGAATAAGTTGTCTCATTACTATTGTTGCTTGCAAAATTTAAAAAAGGCTATATTGATCCATTAGGCTCAGGTCCAAAAACAAAATGCAATGTAATTGTACTGTATGTACACTGTCAAATCTGTGCAAAGTGTAAAGAGTCCTTTGTCCTTATCTCATGATTCCAACAAGATTAATTCATTTCATCCTTCTGGCCAGATATAGATGAAAGATGAAAATAAACCAGCCAACCACCCAATTAGGCAGTGGTGAAAGCAAAACTCACTAGAGGCAGGAAATATAGGTCCGTATTCACAAAGAATCTAGTTTATAACAGACCAAAAAAACCCCCTTCAAATAATGGGCAAGTCATTTTTAAGAATATGACCCATTGTTTAGGGTTTCAGCTATTGCCAATTCTGTAATGATATTTCATGAATGAGTGTTCATTTTTATATCACCTCACTTGTACGTGTATGTTTCTCTGTCGTGGTCACAGGCTTTCTGATTGTCAAATCTCAGATGAAGGTTATGTTTGTCTGGCTCTCTCTCTGATGTTAAACCCCTCCTGTGTGAAAGAGTTGGATGTGAACAATAATCATCCTGGAGAATCGGCACAGAAGCTGTTATCTGATACACTGGAGGATCCACATCGTAAAGTTGGAGCACTTCAGTATGTACTGTAAATAAGCAGAAATCTCCGCTGAAATAAGCAGAGCCTGAAATCCTTTTTACACTTTTTTCTTACGTATAAAGATGTACTGCATATTACACCTTGTTACACTGTTTTGCAGACTGGCTGGATGTCAAATTACAGAGAAGTCATGTGTCCTTGTAACTTCAGTTCTGCAGTCTGAAAACGCACTGATGAAGCTGGACCTAAGTGACAATGTCCTGGGAGATTTCGGAGTTCAGCTTCTCTGCAAGGCACTCTCTTGCCCCAAGTGCAAATTGCAAACGCTATGGTTGGTGCTTCAGATGCATCTTAATTGTAAAGGATTAGTATTGAACAGTTCTACTCTAAGACTAGTGCCCGTTGCTAACAATGTGTCAAGATGCAAGTTTTACATTGTCAGGGCTGAGAAACATTTTGGTGAAAATTTAGATTTATTTATCAAATGAAAGATCTTGATCAGCTCTTTCTACTGGCAAAAATATATAAATTAAATTCTTAAAAGGGACATAAGAATACATTTTTACTTTGGCTTTGTTGAATAAGGACAGTTTGTGCATGGTCACAGAGCTGTCATGAAAGTGAAACATGGTTGTGCCCTCATTTATATGTAGATCTTGAACTAGTAACAGCCACTAAAAATGGGCGAATTAGAACCAATCCTGTCTGTGATGTCGCATATCATAAATCAACTGTAGTTTAATTGGCAGTGAGGGTGCCATTTAATCCAATTTCAATCACAACCTGATTTTGTTGCTCTAATTGGTCATGAAGTCACCATTGCTGAAATGTCCTCGCTGATTTACATAAAGTTGAGCAGTTTTTAACTTTTTTTTTTGCTCTACTTTGCCACTCTTGTCCTGTTGTCAATAGAAAGCTAATGATTTCCAGCGACTTTACAGCTTTAGTAGCTCTTGGTGTGAACAAGATGGTTTTTAACTTTGTTACACTGTTTTTGGGAGTACGGGAAACAAGTATTTTGTAACATCATGTTAGCACACCTTATTATAGAGCCTTACCCTAATTTTTCATTTCTCTCTCTCTCTCTCTCTCTCTCTCTCAGGCTCTCTGATTGCCTCATCTCAGAGAAGGGTTGTGGATATTTGGCTTCAGCTCTGACTTTAAACCCCTCCCATCTAAAAGAGCTGGATCTGAGCTACAATCATCCTGGAGAATCTGGACTGAAGCTGTTATCTGCTAGACTGAAGGATCCTCAGTGTAATCTTGAGACACTTAGGTATATTTACATTGAAATCCCAATGTTAATTTGGATGTCCTCATTGCAATATGATACTAGTATTTCCTATTTTATCTATAGTAAATGTGCATGTGATGGTATGTTTTTGTTACAGGACCGACAATATTTCTATAAGCAGAGCAAGAACACGTTTACTGAGATGTAAGTAGTGATTTTACGCCATTTGCAGTGGATATCACACTGTTGAAAGCAATGAATATTTTGTGGATGGATGTAACTAGTGCCACCGACAGGTCAAAGTTGGCATCGGATTCATACAGATGAACTGTATGAACTTTTGATCTGGCTGATTTAAAAAAAAAGGTAGTCTTGTGATCCTTGGATCAAGTTGAGTTCAGTGCACTTCATGATGTAAATATTGGATTGTCTGTCATTTTAGATTTTATCAAAAGTGAAACCAAATTTCTGAGGTCAGAACTTGGCATCTTCAGACCAGTCCTCACACGTGTTATCATTTTAATCATTTTCAAAAGCATCCACACCCAAAATTGCAAGCAAAGCTGCCAAACAGGAAATGAGCACATATCTCAGCAACGTTTCAACATATTGAAACCAAATTTCCTACGGCTCAAGACTAAACAGCTAAGAAAAGTTGGTGCCATTTGGCCACCAGGGGGCACTGTAATTTTTAAAAATGTTTTTTTCTTATATCTTGTATCATGTGCTTGGATTTGAAACTAAACTCTGATCTCTGATCAGAGAGGACAGTGAAGTAAGTATGTATTCCCATAGGCCCGCCCTTGAAATTGTGTAAATTGTTTTATAAAACCATGATTTATAATCTGGAAATTATGGTATATTTTATTTAGTGTAGTATCTGTAGAAGAGAAGAGAGTGAATGACTGTGTGTGTGAGAGCAGCAGCTGTCACTCCCCAAGGTTTTGACGAGGATGTTTCTCTCCTGTTTTCTAGATGACTGTAAACTCACACTGGACCCAAATACAGCATACCGATATCTTTGTCTGTCTGAGAGGGACAGAAAGGTGACACATGTGAGAGAGGAACAACCATGTGCTGAGCTCTCAGAGAGATTTAACTATTGGCCTCAGGTGTTGTGTAGAGAGGGTCTGACTGGACGCTGCTACTGGGAGGCTGAGTGGACTGGGGGTTGGAGTGATATTGGAGTGGTCTATAAAAGCATTGAAAAGAAAGGGCTGAAGAAAGGAGGAAATGATGATAGCAAGCTAGGGCATAATGGAAAGTCCTGGAGTGTGGAGTTCTCAAAACAGTACTCTGCCTGGCATAATAATAAGCAAACTGTCATACCTGTCCCCTCCTCTGGCTCCAGAAGAGTAGGAGTGTACCTGGACTGGCTGGCCGGAACTCTGTCCTTCTACAGCGTCTCCTCTGACACACTCACCCACCTGCACACATTCCACTCCACATTCACTGAGCCCCTCTATCCTGGGTTTGGGGTGTATAACTCCTCAGTCTCCCTGTGCCAGATCACGTAAGTTCCTCTTGCTGGAGGAACACTAGTGTTCGAACTTATCAGTAAAAGATTAACTGACTTAACTGTGTGTGTGTGTGTGTGTGAGTGAGAAACAGAGACAGAGACCTACTGTTGGGAGCTGGAGGAGGGCATGTTGAAGAAGGTGTATCCCAGAAGAAAGTGAAGGACTGGCAGAATTAGATTTGGTGAAGTTTGGTGAAGATGGTGGCTGGAGGGGTACGCAGATACTTTCTGTGAACGTCTAAACTATTGAGCATGCCTTCAACCATTCACAACCATCGCTTTCAGCCCTCCAACCAAGGACACAGCTCTCTCTCTGTTCGCTGATTGGTCCTTGCAATATTGAACAGGAAGCACTAGATGGTTATCCTGGCTATAGCTGCCCCTTTAGTAGGACAAGCTGTGATACAGATGCAGCTGTGATAAACTCTGTACACCTAATTATTTTCTCAGGTCTTAGTTATAGCCTTCTCCAGTGCTTCTTTAGCTAGGCTAATGTCATCTAGTGCTTCCAATCAATTTCTCATTTAGCTCAACCTCTACATCAGGGATCTATCCGTAGGCTTAGGTTTCCACCAGCTCTGATCTACTGACTCTGACTCTTCCACTGAGTCTGATCTATACAGACCAATCAATGAACAGAGGGAGGGCTGAAACCGATGACGCTGAAACCAAGTGCGTTTCATGTGTTCCACTGTGTTTCAGATGCTTTGCACAAAGTGAAACAATGTGAAAGTGTTTGATGCATCAGGCTAGTGGTTCTATAGCGGCTCATATAGTGGCCCATACAGTTATATCCAGGTTACAGATGAAGGGTTTAGTTAATAAGTAAGAATAAGTAGCTTTTATTGTCAATTTCTTCACATGTACAAGGCATACAAAGAAATCGAAATATATTCCTCACTCCCCCTGTGGTGGGGAGAGCAAGAGGTCGCTGCGTCTGGGACAACGCCTACGTTTTGCAACTCAATAAAAAATGAAAATGTATTTAGAGTATTTATATGCAGTCTGCATATAAGCCAATTGTATGTGTCATTGTGTTTCTAGAGCAATGCCTTGAAGGTAGATTATTAAATTCAAATAGCACAATTCGTAATTTCAAATAAGCCGAGAATGATTTGGAGACTCCTTTGCAATTATGTGGAGTAGCTAATCCCTTTTGTAAGGAAGGTCCTTGTCAGACACAGACGGATGGAGGCAGAGATGGATTTAGACGAGGAGGTTTTAATGAACAAAATCAGAGAACAAACAAAAGTCACATCCGCTCCTAAAGCGGAGGGAGGAACAGAAGATTACTAAATTTACAAACAAACAAGGAGAACGAAAGTGACGTCCGTTACTCTAACGGAGGGAACGGAAAATACAAAGTACTAAAGTTAACAGAAGACTTAAAACACACAGGGGAAAAGAAGGGGAACACTAAGTACTGGCTAGAATAATCAGAGTGAACAAGAAAGACAATACCGACAGGGGATTCTAAGGCTCACGGAGCGAGACACACTGGAATACGCAGGAGACGGAGGAAACACAACTGACATGTAGGAAGTCTGAGGGAATATAGACAAGACCAGACAACAGGTGATGTAGAGGGGAGGCTTAAATAAGGTGGAGACCAGGTGATACTAATTAAAACTCAGGTGAAGGAGATCGAGCACGAGTCTGTGGCGTTGGGTGAGGGGGCGTGGCCGTGACCAGGTCCGATGCAGACATGACAGTCCTCTTTAGGTAGACTAGTTCCAGAGCTTGGGAACACCAACACAAAAGAGGGAGAAATACATTATGATGCATTTCTAGTGTTTTTGAGAACTTTTGTGAACTGTTGTGTCTAGTGGATTTCCACTGACTAGCTCGCTTTCCACTCAGTGAAACAACCTGTGAAGCTGTGGCTTCATTTCTGCAGTCACCAAATTGTCTGATTGAGCTGGACCTGAGTGAATAAAAGATTACGGAATTCGGGTCATCTCTACAGGATTCTCAAGTACTCACTGTAAATTGCAGACATTAAGGTCGGTGATGGTAGCCTCACTGCAAATTGCAGCCTCTGATGTTTGTAAATAGGCTGGCGTCTACATTACCATTCTGCTTAGCATAACTCTCTTTTTGCCGGGTTGTCGCATCTCAGGGAAAGGATGTATTTATCTTTCTCTCGCTCTGTCATCAGACACCTGCCATCCGACACCTGCCATCTGACAGAGCTGGATCTGAGCTTTAATCATCCTGGAGAATTAGGATTGAAGCTGTTATCTACAAAAGTGAAGACATTTAAGTATGTATAGAGAATATGTACAATTAATTGCAATAAATTGTGCTGCACAGTGGTTTACCTAGATTTTTACAGTGAGTTTCAGTGTTTGTATCTGTGTGTGTATATCTGCGTGTGTGTGTGTGTATCTGCATGTGTGTGTGTGTATGTGTGTGTGTGTGTGTTTGTCTCAGAGCATAGACTAGGGCATGTGTCGGATACTTCGTTTACACAAACATGGGTATTTTTGAAAAAAGGTTTATTCTCCTTCCCTGCCTTAGAAAATAATTCCATATACAAGATGCTCAAAAACAGCCAGGGGAGGCCACTAACATGTCAAACAAATAGAAAGCCAACCAGAGATCTGAAAATTGAGGAGGGATTGTCATGTCACAATGCTAAACCTCTGTTTTGCCCATATACACGTACGTCTGAAGCTAGAGTTTTCAGAGATATCCACACAGAGTTTTCAAAGGTGGCCTTTTTCAGTGACTGCAACCTCCATTTACGTGTTAATGATAGGTGCAACCACATAAATAAATATGCATTTTTATAGATGTCCTGCTACATGTAAACAGGGTCTGAGCATCAGTGTTGGGGAAGTTGCACCTTCATAAAAGTAACTAGTTCCTTTACTTTAGTTACTGCTTTCAATTGTAACTGAATTACATTACTCATCACACATTACATTTTTAAAATGTAACTTTTTTTCTCTCACCTCCAAATTCCCTACACAGAAGCACAAACAAGTCTTTCATTCAGGGGTGTAGTGGTCACGGTGTCCCCTCACCTTCGCAGATAATTGTATATGTTTGGTGTTCATTAATTGCATTGCATCAGTAAGGTATAGATACAAAGGATTGCACACCACAGTGTGCACACCACATGCAAATATGCACATTCAGGCTTCATACAGTAATGTCACTGCACAAAATGGTAACACAGTAAACGTCATTACTATAGTCTAGCAACTGTAATTAAGTCACTGTAATTTAAACTGTAATGTGTTTAGTACTGTAACAAAATGAAAATAATGTGTTCCTTTGGAATAATTTATCCCCAACACTGTTGGCTATGTGTGGCTGTACAGGTGCTTCTAAATGCACTCTGGCTTCTCTGCTTCAGACGCTTGCACTTAGGACACACAGGAATGTTCAGTTACATGTTACATTTTTTTAAAGAGCTGTTGGGATCACATATATTATGGACTACTTTGTCAAGAAGTCATGAAAACATAATTGCCTGAGTCTTGAATTATTGCAGGCAATCATTGGGCAAATAGCTAGTACAACTAGCATGTACGCTGTATTAGACAGGGTAAAGGTGACTACCAAGTGAGAATAAAAATGAAAGATGGTTGTGGTAAGTTGATATAGATGGCCTACAATTTCATTATTACCTAAAACTAATTCGAATTCTAAAACGAATTCTGGTTTACCTTATGTTGTATATTACCTCTACAAATCTACTGTATGTGTGTGGGTGTGTTTGTCTATTTGTCTAACAGAGCTGACAACTGTGAAGAAGTCAGATTGAGAAAAGGTGTGGAGAAATGTGAGTTTTTATCTTTCTCTTAATGGTCCTCATTTACGAAAAGACTGTACGGCAGAAAACTGTGCATACGCTCATTCCCACGCAAAACTCTATTTATCAATCTGAATGTGAGCTAGAATGAGCAGCATTACTGTCAGAGAATTGATAAGTTATGAGATATATTAATAAGACTACTCCTGTGCATGTACCACCTTTCCTAAACGTAGCCTCTTATTATTGATAAAAGTCCTTCATCCAGCTAGGATTGAGAGACTTATTTTTAAAAGGTGCAACAATGCAACAAAAGTTTGCAAAAGTTTGGAGTCAGGTATTTTCTTCATGGTCAAATGTGATTTTGGGGCAAAATCGTTTTGCATTGTAAGGCTATATCAGCAATTCATATGTTCTGTCTGGACGAAAAAATTTTATATCCCCCATATTCCTGCCTTCCTCGTGTGTGTGTATGTTCTAGGGGCGAGGCTAAATTCAAAATATAATTGGGTATTTTTGTTTTCAGCTGAAGCATTGGCCAAAACTGCTGTGCGTTGCCCGAAAGCATTGTTGCTAACTACCTTAAAAGCTTTGTTGGTTTTAGCGATGGACGACACTACAGTCAAAGGACACTAGAAAACATGGGGTTTAAATACTCAGAAAAACAAACAGACAACAAGCAGCAGGTGGCAAAAGCAATTGATTGAAATGGCCAAGCAGGTGTGAGTGGGAGGGGCATGTGATTAAGAACGTTACTGAGAGTGTGGTGTTACCGGCAGGCATGACAAATACATTGTTATACAACACAGGTGTTTCCCAAAATCACAGTTTGGACTATCTATTGTAAGTTGGATGGTTAAGTTCCATAGTTCAAAAGGTTAGCAGAGGGCTGCAGTAAAAGCATAGTTATGCTCACGTGTTGTCTTCTTAGTCTTTCAGGGGCTTGCAATGTCAGATTGGGCTCCCTTTGACGTGTTACCCCACTTACAGCATGAATAAATTATCTCACTTTAACTTCACCTCACAGTTGGGGTGTAAAGATGCAAATTATGCTTTAAAAACATGTTCACTTATTACCCTACAGAAATGTCAAATTATATCCTTGATATAATTACATAATTTCTATTTGAAATATTTCTAATTGAAAAACAAGTTGCCATTAAATAATTTCCAACTGTATTTGAACCTAGAAGTCGGACAGACCCTGCAAGTACATGGCCTACCATGCTTATTATTGCCTTATTCCATTAGACCACTCTCTCCACTTGGTGCCAACATATACAACTCCATCAAGAAAAGTAGGGTTTTTATAAGCATCAGATGAGCATTTTGTGCATATACTCACTAAATAATGTTGTTATTGCCAAATATGTCTTATTTTTCTGATAAATATGAAGCTTGAAATTGGCTAGTCCATCACTGGCTGCACAATGTTGTCTTGACAATATCCACAGTCATGTCCGTGATCCAACTGTTAAAATGTGTCATATTAACTGTTAAATGTCATATTAATTTAACAAGACAACACTGGTGATACAACAAAACCTTTTTGTATTGCATGTTCTCTAAAATACTTTGTATATCTTACTCTCTGAGGGTGAAAAAAAGGTAACTTTTGTGAGTAAGGAGCAGCCATACCCCCAAAACTCAGAGAGATTTACCTTTGCATGTCAGGTGTTGTGTAGAGAGGCTTTGACTGGACAGTGGTACTGGGAGGTTGAGTGGTGTGGAGTTGCTGTTCATATAGGGGTGGCCAAAACCAGCATAAGAAGGAAAAACCTGCATACTGCCCATAACTTGGGATGTGATACCAAGTCTTGGTGTCTGTGCTGCTCTCCTCACAGTTACTCTGCCAGTCACATTTCCAACACTTTTACAGTATTGTTTGAAACTGTCGATAATGTCTTTCATTGTCACGCAGGGATGAGACCAGTCTGTATTACAGTAGTTCTCTCGCCACAGATAGACGGCAAATGGTAACTTGTTTAAAACTTTTGCACCCAAGTAATGAATGAATGTATAAATGTCTCTATCTATTGTATATCCTCAATGCCCTATACAAGAGTGAGGGTGGAAAGAGTTAACATTCATAACAACGTGCCAGATATAATATTTATCTGTCGATAGCATCAGCGCTTATTGTACCCTTAGAACAAGTCCATCAGGTTTTCTTTGTGGCAAGGAAAGAACTGTAAAATTGAACTGAAGAGAGAAGAGAAACGTAGCAAATGAACAGAAACGAATGTGAGTGTGTGTGTGAGTGTGTGTTTAATGCTCTATGAGGACGCTCTCTCTAAATGTTGACATGTACCTGAGCTTCAGTGATTACCAGAGCTTCAATTAAATGGATGCTAATCAAAGAAATCAAGGATTGAACCTTCAAATATACTGTAAGTTTACCAAATATGTATTTTCTTCTCTGGATGGCAAAGCCTATATATTACCTGACCAAGGACAAATCACTTGAGAGGATTTGGGCTTGCCAAATCTATTGGCAAAAGGGGAATGTGTAGCTCTGTGTGATTTTTTTAATTTCATTTTATTTATTTTTTTACTAGACTGTAATGCTGGAATACATCTGTAGATATGAATAAGTTGATATTCATTGTGTGTCTGCTAGTTTTATTCTCTTCAATGAGAGATGAAGAGGGCCTGAGGGACAGCAATACAGAAGTAAATACAGCAGTCCTGGAGAGTGCAGTATAATTAGGATTCAAATACAGTAGTCCTGGAGAGTGCAGTATAATTAGGATTCAAATACAGTAGTCCTGGAGAGTGCAGTATAATTAGGATTCAAATACAGTAGTCCTGGAGAGTGCAGTATAATTAGGACAAATACAATAGTCCTGGAGAGTGCAGTATAATTAGGACAAATACAATAGTCCTGGAGAGTGCAGTATAATTAGGACTCAAATACAGTAGTCCTGGAGAGTGCAGTATAATTAGGACTCAAATACAGTCATCCTGGAGAAAATAAGCATATTTTCCCTTTTATACCATCCGCCCCCTCCTCCGGCTCCAGAAGAGTAGGAGTTTACCTGGACTGGCCGGCCGACACTCTGTCCTTCTACAGCATCTCCTCTGACACACTCACACACCTGCACACGTTCCACTCCACATTCACTGAGCCCCTCTGTCCAGGGTTTGGGGTTTATTATTATGACTCCTCAGTGTCCCTGTGTCAGATCACATGAGCTCCTCCTCCAGCAGCTACGTCCACCTGTCACCTGCTCATACAGTTTTCATATTCATGTTAATGTCTCTCTTCAATAATAAACACACTGTCATACCTGCCCCCTCCTCCGGCTCCAGAAGAGTAGGAGTTTACCTGGACTGGCCGGCCGGCACTCTGTCCTTCTACAGCGTCTCCTCTGACACACTCACACACCTGCACACGTTCCACTCCACATTCACTGAGCCCCTCTGTCCAGGGTTTGGGGTTTATTATTATGACTCCTCAGTTTCCCTGTGTCTGATCACATGAGCTCCTCCTCCTGTAGCAGAGGTTCAGGCTGTTCACAAGAAGAGTTCATTTAAAATGGGGAATTGCTGTAGCTAGGTTGTTGATCCCCACTCAATACAGTATCACCAGAATCAAGGCTGTCATTAGATCTTTGTTTATTCACACATGTCAACAATGAGCAGCCTTATTTTGTTGTTGACAATTGTAGCATATAATACACATATAATACATATATAATACATTCCTGATCTTCTCTGTTGATTATTGTTGTCATATGTTGTTGTTAATACCACATCAATACTAAGTACTAAGTAAACAAAGTTCAAAAGAGTTCAAGAGTTCAAAAAACTCCAAAATTCCAAACACCCAACCCTCTTGGCATTAACAAAAGTTATGGAATGCGAGAGGCATTCCACTATGTTTTTTTTTTCTTGATAGTACAGTCTTATTATATTTAATGTCTGTTTTACAGTTAGACACCGTACTCAACCAGGTACACCGAATGTCATACAGTGAAATCTGGAATTGTAATGGCAACAGCCATTAATTTTTTAAATTTATGTAAGGATTAGGGGGAAAAGGAGTGTGAATGTGCTCTGTGAGAGCGCCCTCGGTGCGGAGGTGCAGGAGGCGCGTAGAACAGGGAAGGGCAGGAAGGAGCACTCGTGGTCGGACAGGCGTCGGGTTACCGGGGCAGAGTAGAGTGTTGGTCGGGATGGGCAGCGAGTCAGAAACCGGGGCAGGAGGGCAGGTGAGAGTCACAGGCAGGCGTCGTTTCAGTAGCCGGGGCTGGAGCGTAGAACGTTAGTCGAAGACAGAGCACAGGTCGGAATCCAGGACAGGCGAGCAGAGCGTAGGTCGTGGGCAGGCAATGGGTCGGAAACCAGGGGCAGAGGAGCAGAGGCGTAGGTCACAGGCGGTCCGTGTTCGGCAACATGCAGACGATCTTACAGGAGACAGAGACAAACAGAAACAGACCGGGAACCAAACGGGAAACAGGAAACGGGCTGGAAACAGATGCAGGTACAGACACAGGAAAACATAGGAGCAGACATGAGTCAGAATTCTGACGCTTGCCTTCAGCAATAAACACGTGCAGGTTCGCTAATGCACCAACATGGAGTGGATGCAACAGAGGGGAATAAATACCCATGGACATTAGGGGGGAAAACGAAACACAGCTGGGGAGAACAATAGGGAACAATCAGTGAGAAGCAGGTGGAGCCTGATTAACAGAAAACAGTATGGTGACAGTATGTTGTATTAGTACCCACTGTACCTACCTGTACCTACCCACTGTACCTACATTCTGTTGTGTATTCTATGTATGTTCTGTAGAATTTTACAATAAATACAGTACTACAGTGAAGTAACACACACATTAGTAACATAGTAACAAAATAACATAACCCTGCCAACTAGCTGCCATTTTGCCATTTATGCAACGTAAATTCTCTCTTTTTCCTACTGCATTTGGCAAGTTATATGTCAATTTGTGCCAGAATATCCCATTAAGAGTAACCTAACTGCAACCAGTTGTCAGTTGATATGAAATATACACTATTATTTTACTGGTAATAATGATCAAGTTGTATTATTTCCAGTTACCCGGGGTAAACATGATATGTAGGGACACCATGGTGTATAATAATGTCACTGCATGCCCAAAAGTGAATATTTGGTTTGCAAAGAACCATATCAATAAACTGATTTCTGAGCTGCATGAACCTTACCATTCACATAGGGGTTGTTTGTCACCAGTTGTGTCACATTGCTGTGAACAGCAGTTACACAACTGGTACTTTTTTACCCTGAAGTTGAAGAGAAAATAAGCATATTTTCCCTTTTATACCATCCACAGTTAAATAAAAGGATAATGTTAGGTCCACAATTCTGCAAAATATGCTACTGATAATTGTCTGAGCAAGCATGTTTATTTCCCACACTTTTATAGTATATTTTGCAACTACAGTGTCTGTCCAGATAATGTCTTTTATCGTCACGCAGGAGAAACACCAGTCTATGTTACAGTAGTTCCCTTGCCACAGACAGACAGGTAACTTGTTTAAAACTTTTGCATATAATGACCCAAGCAATGAATGAATGTATAAATCTGTTGTCTATCCTGAACACTCTAGACAAGTGTGAGGGCAGAAAGAGTTAACATTCATAACAACGTGCAACATTCTACATTTATCTGTTGACAGGATCAACTTACGTTGCAGTTTTGAAACAGAACAAGTCCATCCAGCTCTACTAGAGGCAAGGATAGAGCTGTGAGATTGAACTGAAGAGAAAGGGAAAAAATAGCAAATTAACAGAAATGAATGTAAGTATATAAGTGTGTCTGATGTTCTATGAGGATCTGTTTATAGATGCCTGTGAGCTTCAGTGATTGTCTGAGTTTCAATTAAATAGTTGCTTGTCTAGGAAGTGAATATATCTTCAAATATACTGTAAGTTTACCAAATATGTATTTTCTTCTCTGGATGGTAAATCATATATATTACCTGGCCAAAGACAAATCATTTGAGAGCATTAGGGCTTGCCAAATCTATTGGCAAAAGGGGAATGTAGCTACGTAGCTACTATTTTTTTTTTACTAGACTATAATGCTGGTATACATCTGTAGATATGAATAAGTTGATATTCATTGTGTGTCTGCTAGTTTTATTCTCTTCAATGAGAGATGAAGAGGGCCTGAGGGACAGCAATACAGAAGTAAATACAGCAGTCCTGGAGACTGCAGTATAATTAGGATTCAAATACAGTAGTCCTGGAGACTGCAGTATAATTAGGACTCAAATACAGTAGTCATGGAGAGTGCAGTATAATTAGGACTCAAATACAGTAGTCCTGGAGAGTGCAGTATAATTAGGACTCAAATACAGTAGTCCTGGAGAGTGCAGTATAATTAGGACTCAAATACAGTAGTCCTGGAGAGTGCAGTATAATTAGGACTCAAATACAGTAGTCCTGGTGAGTACAGTATAATTAGGAATAATTAGGACAACCGTAACACCTACAAATCTAAAATTCAGTGTGCTTGTAGCAGTATAACCACACATTAAGTAAAAAATAACATTATAGCTGAAAAACCACTAGTTTTTTGGTTAAGTTTATTTGATTTAAACTATTTGAGCTTATGCTCGGCGGCACGACCGCAAGGGGCGCTGTTGCAGCATCAGGTTAAATACATGAATCCTTCACTTCCTTTGATTTATTTATTTATTTGTTTGTTTGTTTGTTTGTTTAGAATGTTCACTGCCTGAGTTTTCTGCTTTGGTCAGTTCCATTGATGATAGTGGAAGCTCATGGTTATGGTTAGGTCAGATGTGAATTTAACTTACCCTAACCCTTGGTTTCTGTATCATACTCAGAGTAGCCTCCTCTTAATAGTAATTGTGAGCTAAATATATTGTAAAAATGACATAGTGATAACTAATTTATTTCTGATTTCTTATTTTTGATTTTGTCTTTGCAATGTACATGCCTGGACATTCCTACCTATTATATGAGTATCTACATTTCTCACTGTGTAACATGACAAACACATACACACACACACACACACACACACACACACACGCACACACACCTACATGCCCCATGAAATAGCTTCTGAATAGTTCTGGGATATCGAGCTTCAAAGTTTTGGAATTCCACACTGTTGTGTGTATCTATTCTAATTACAAATATCATTTGTAAGTCCAAAATGTTAAAGAAATATCACACAGAATACAGTATAACGTAGTTTGGATAAAAAGTGTCAGTGTGTATGTTTATAATGCTTTAAAAAATAAAAAGGCAGGTAATATCAAGTGTCGGTCAGTATTTTTCTATACAACAGAAGTGGCAGAACTTGTTCAGGCAGATGCTAGGGCATAAGGGAGTGTCCAAAGTTTGAGGTGGTTAGATAAGAATTGCGACAAAGATTTTGGTTCTAAAAACAAATATTTTCTTGACCTCTGGATAGGATCCCTCTGTGGGTCACTGGACCCTCCATGCTCTGCTTCTAGGATGAGTGTTTCCCAGGAGAGAGAGGAGGCTGCAAGCCACAGTAAGACACTCAGCCCTGGGGCCATGGAACACAGGGACATAAACGATCCAGTGCCAACAACGGACTATGAAGATGAAGGAGGGTGAGTGGGAAAAAAGCACAGACACAGACACAAGTTTACACAGATGTGCACTATAGCCGTAGACCATGAAGACAAGAAATTATTCAGGTTACCAAATCTTCACAGGCACGGCATACCCAGATCTCCATCTCCAGTACCCAGCGGAGTGTCTATGAAGAGTGATAACTCCATCCGAGAAATGCCTGATTTCAGCAGTGAACCAGGCACATCAGATGCCAAGTGAGTTTAAACACATAGACATATGCATACTCTATCTAAACACATACAGATATGCATACTCTATCTAAACACATACAGATATGCATACTCTATTTAAACAATACAGATATGCATGCCCTATCTAAACACATACAGATATGTATACTCTATCTAAACACATACAGATATGCATACTCTATCTAAACACATACAGGTATGCATACTCTATCTAAACACATACAGATATGCATACTCTATCTAAACACATACAGATATGCATACTCTATCTAAACACATACAGGTATGCATACTCTATCTAAACACATACAGATATGCATACTCTATCTAAACACATACAGATATGCATACTCTATCTCTATCTCTGACATAAAATGCATGCTAATTTCCTTTTGTTCTGCCTCTGTAGCCTGTTGAGGTCTTCAGGTCTTCAGCCTACTCTGGGTTATGAACACAGAGACGTAGACAATTGCAGCAGACACCTGTGGACAGAACACACACCAAAGACACAAAATAAGGGTGTGTTCCATTGTTTACATGTGTTTAATATGTCACTATTACTATTACTACTACTACCACTACTACTACTACTATTGCTAATACTACTACTGCTACCACTACTACTACTATTGCTAATACTACTACTGCTACCACTACTGCCACCACCACTACTACTACTACTTCTGCTGCTACTTCTACTGGTACTACTACTACTACTACTACTACTTCTAATATTAATGATAATGCCAACATTTTCCTAGCAATAGGGGGATCTTGTATGAGTTATGTCTTCAAAGTTTTGTCCCCACTCAATTTCAGATGTATTTGTTTTCATTTTCCATTTACCTTTGATTCATTTTAGGTCTTTAGTGTGACACTAATGTAAAATTTGATAGATTTTTCCAGTTGCTTTAGTGGTATTTCTACTAAGCATTTTACAACTTCACCTAATAGGGAGTGAAGAGTTCAATTACACAGGATATGATGTTAACAGTCAAAGGTGCCTGGGGACTATGCATGGCAGGGGCATCATCTTTCCTGAGTCAGGCTTACACCTGGCCCCATACCCTAAGTCATGTGTTTTTTCTCCTTTTTAGTTGGCACTGATCCACTGACAAAATGCTATTGGCTTGTAGCAGCTGCATGCTATGCCCGGAATCTCTGAAGGCAATCCTTCGTGGCATAATATACGCTTCTACAGAGGCCAATCATCCAAAATACATAACCCATGAGTCGATTATGAGCACTTACCTGCTGGGGCTGTTAATGATCCATTTAGATTTTTTTTGTTGGTGTAGTTTGTAGTTGGTGCTGATCCATTGACAATATTAGATTGGCTTGTGGCAGGTGCATGTGGTGCCCAGGATCCATAAAGTCACTCCTTCACTGCACAACGTATGCTCCTACAGAGGCCAATCATCCAAAAAACAGAACCCATGAGTGGATTATGAGTAGTTACAAGCTGGGGCTGTTTGCGATCCATTTGACTTAGTAATTTTGCATTGACCTGTCTCAATTGGCTTGTGACGGCTGCATTCCATACCCGTCATGTGTAAAGGCACTCCTTCCCAGTACAGCATGTGCCGCTACAGAGGCCTATACACTATATTCCAGATAAGGTTGTGCCTACCATCCTGAACCTGTACACAGGCCCAATAAAATATCAGCAAAAATTACTATTTAATTGTTGGTAAACACTCGCTATTGTTAAATGACTCTGTTCCTTCCAATCTGTACATTGATGATACCTTTATTGAAAATAGGTTTTTTGTCATTATCAAATTTTTTTGGAGTTAAATTAGGTTCCTTCCTCCATATTCCTCTAAAGCAAATCAAATATAATTTTCGTGACTGAAATGGAAATGGTAAATGACTCCTGAAAAACATTTCTAAGGAGACTTTGACTCTTGATTGACTAATTTATACCAAACAGGTAACAGCAGTCTTAGGAGAGTTAAGGAGAATCATAAAGCCGGTCTGAAGAGGAGGTTTGAGAATATTTCTGATGGCATCATCAAACCAGGAGCTGAGACACCTCTTAATATGAGCTACACAGAGCTCTACATCACGGAGGGAGAAAGTGAAGAGGTGAATCAGGAACATGAGGTTTGGCAGATAGAGTTAGCATCCAGAGTACAAACCACAGAAGACACACCAATCAACTGCAATGACATCTTCAAGCCCTTACCTGGACAGGAAAAACATATCAGAACTGTGCTGACCAAAGGTGTTGCTGGCATTGGAAAAACAGTCTCAGTGCAGAAGTTCATTCTTGACTGGATAGATGGAGTTGCTAATCAGGATGTAGACTTTGTGTTTCCCCTTTCTTTCCGTGAGATGAATTTGATCAGAGATGATTATAGTCTCCACAGGCTTCTGCTTGAGTTACACCCTGAGCTGAAAGAGCTGGGAGAAGGTGAAGTTTACAAAGACTGCCACGTTGTGTTCATCTTTGATGGTCTGGATGAGCGTCAAACATCACCTAACATCCATTCAGGGAACACTGTTTCCTTCTGCACTCATCTGGATAACCTCACGACCAGCAGCAGCCAGTCAGCTTCCTGCTCAGTACATCAGTCGAGTAACAAAAATACGAGGGTTTAATGACCATCAAAAGGAGGAATACTTCAGGAAGAGAATCAGTGATGAGAGTCAAGCCAACCAAATCATATCCCATATTGAGAGATCGAGGAGTCTCCATATCATGTGCCACATCCCAATCTTCTGTTGGATTGCAGCCACTGTGCTTCAACAGATGCTGGAACAGAAAGCCACCAAGGAAATCCCAAAAACTTTAACTGAGATGTTCATAAACTTCTTGCTCATCCAGATCGCGAAGAAAGATGAGAAGTATCAAACAGGGACACATAAAAACATGGAGCAGCTTTTGGAATCACATGAAGATATTATACTGAAACTGACAGAATTGGCTTTCAAGCATCTGCAAAAAAGTAATGTCATGTTTTATGAAGAAGACCTGAGAGAGTGTGGTATTGATGTCAGTGAAGCTTCAGTGTATTCAGGCATGTGCACTGAAATCTTCAAGGAAGAATCTGTGTTTCAGCAGAGGAAGGTCTACTGCTTTGTCCATCTGAGCATCCAGGAGTTTCTGGCAGCGCTCCATGTCTTTGTTTCCTACAGCAATCAGATGAAGACCATAGGACAGTTTTCCTGCTTGGAAGATTCACTTAAGTTGGCAGTGACCAAAGTTCTAGCGAACCAGAATGGACATCTGGATCTTTTCCTTCGCTTTCTCATGGGCATCTCTGTGGAAAGAAATCAGAGACTATTGAAAGGGTTTCTACCCCACATACATGACACCTCAAGAAGTATCAAGAAAACATGTCAATACATTAAGGAGCTCAATAAAGATGATCTCTCTCCTGAAAGATGCATAAGTCTTTTGCAGTGCTTATCTGAAGTGAGTGATAATTTCATACATGAAGAAATCCAGCAGTACCTGAAATCACCTAACAGCTCCAAACAGTTGTCTCCTGCACACTGTTCAACACTGGCCCAGATGCTTCTGATGTCTGGAGATATATTAGATGACTTTGAACTAAAAAAATACAACACATCGGATGAGGGACGGAGGAGACTGATCCCAGTGGTGAGGTGCTGCAGAAAAGCACAGTAAGTACTACAATTCTAAAGTCTAAAGTTGTCCAGACTAGTTGACTTCCTTATTTTGACTTTTAGGGCCTGAGAGCCAGAGGTGGATGTTTTTGTATTTTTTTTGTTATGTTGGATATCGTTATGAGATTCATCAGATGAATTCAGTTTGTATGTGAACTCACAAGTATTCACACATCTACACACAACACACATGCACACACACATACACACACACACACACACACACACACACACACATACACATATACCAATTCACAAAACCACTCAAAAAGAAACAAAATAGAAGCGCACACGCGCGCACACACACACACACACACACACACACACACACACTTAAAGAGGCTCTCTCTCTCTTTGACACTCACACACGCTCTGCATAACAGTAAACTGGCATCATTGTACATTGCAGACATAAGTTCTACACACACACATGCATGTGCTACACATGTATGTACACACACACAAACACACACACACACACACACACACACACACACAAATACACATGGGAAATATCCTCTTATAATGAATATGCAGATGACAGAGTAATATTAGGACTACTTAGAGACAAAATCTCCATCATAGCTCACTATTTGTCAGTCACATATTTTGCACAGTGGAGTTCTGACAACTCGTCAGACTGAGTCCATTGGGTGATTTTGATATGCGTATGACCATTTCCTTTGTTTTTGCCAACAATGAGGAGAATGACAATTCTTCTCCTCATTGTTGGCAAAAACAAAGGAAATGGTCATACGCATATCAAAATCACCCAATGGACTCAGTCACATCATCATCCATTGTTAATTAGTTGAATAGGTCAGCAGATGTCCACCAATGCTCAGACTAAATCTACACATTTGCTGCAATGTTACCTGTGTGTTATGATGCCTGCTGTACTGGTTTCTCCTGTGGTGTGTAATTGGGGTGGATTTGGGGAGATATATGTGAGGGAGGGACATCTGGTAAATTTGTGAAGCTGTGTATGTAGGGAGTGGGCTATTTGTAGTATTCATTGTGGCGTTTCTCATGCTTTTATGAGGAGGTAGTATTTTGTATCTGCCTCTTGGTATGGAGTGGGGGGATGAAAATTCTTATCCCTATGTGACATTAAAGTGTTTATCTGTCTATCTGTAGTCTTCATGGGTGTCAACTTAACAAGATGTCCTATGAAACATTAAAGAGGTGTCTGCAGTCTGCAAACTCCTTGATACACCTGGACCTGGGTCATAATCTCCTAGAAGATTCTGGAGTTCGCATCCTTTCTGCAGGGCTGACTAGTCCCCAGTGTGAACTGCAGACAATTAGGTTTGTTGACTTTGAATTATAATGAAATCATCTTTGGATAATTTGTGGGAATTTGTGATTAACTTCTGCCACACAACACATTTTGGTAGCTTTATTTATTGATTGATTGGTTGCACCTATACCGTTTGACCAGTAGGTGGCGATATACAATATGAATACAGCTGTAGTTTTATGCATCACAAGTTCCAGAAGAAGTACACATGTACTGAAATAAGTAAGCTGAAATAAAACCGTGCATTTTCCTTACACCAGTGTGATGCTAAAGTGACTACCAGTGATGTAATAAATATATGGTAAATTATAATGTTTCATTTGATACTTTCTACAGACAACATTAGGGTAAGTACAAAGAAACTAGACTTGAAATGCTAAGAAACACATCAACCAGTTCTGTTATATTTTATATTTCATCTTGTTATACAGACTTTCTGGCTGCAGAATCACAGATAAATCCTGTGAGATTGTGGCTACTGTTCTGCAGTCACCAAACTCCCTGATAGAGCTGGACCTGAGTCACAATGACCTGGGAGATTCTGGAGTTCAGCTTCTCTCTAAGGGTCTGGCCAGTCCCCACTGTAAACTGGAGACATTAAGGTGGGTGTTAAACTACTTAAGGACAAATTATGGTCCAGATGACAAATGTGCTGAAATATGTCAAGGCACTGTAGACTGTCCTGCACTGTTAGAAATTGTTAAATAGAGCGTCAACTGTTGCTTTCACCATTAAACCACAGAATTATACAGTCACAACAGTTGAACAGTTATCAAGGCAAAGGTATTCAGAGGCCAAAATGGAAGCCATAAATATAACATTTCATGAGCTGACAAACAAACAGAAAAGGTAAGAGATCTTGAGAAATGTTCATCATGTAGCCATGGACTCTCTAGAAGACTTTAATCCCTGGCGGGTTTATTCTGGGTCAGTGTTCATATGCATAGGCCCCTCAGGTGATGGCCCAAAACTTAAATGAGGATCTTGGTACCCACTTTGGATAGAATTCCAAAACCATGTCCTTTCTGGCTGGGTGCTAGTTGATTGTTATAGATATATAATACAATATATGTATTGTATTGTAACAGTGTTGTGACTGCTGTTTTTTTTTTTTTTTAAGTTTTTCTTTCTACCATTCTTTGTCTCTCTCAGGCTGTCTGGTTGTCTCATCTCAGAGGAAGGCTGTGGATTTCTGGCTTCAGCTCTGACTTCAAACCCCTCCCATCTGAGAGAGCTGGATCTGAGCTACAACCATCCTGGAAAATCATCACTGAAGCTGTTATCTGCTAGACTGGAGGATCCTTTATATAAACTGGAGACACTTAAGTACATTCAGAAAGAAATCCTGGCGAATTGCAAATTCAGATATTGTCTCTATTGTAGAAATCATGTTAATTCATTCATTTATGCAAAGGAGGGAAGACTTGAGAACAGATTTACATGTATTTACATGTATTACATGTATTTACATGTAACTCAAATCTTAATTTTAACCCCTCTAACTCAAATCTCTCTTCTGTCTCTCTCTTTCTATCAGTGTGGACCGCTGTTCCCAAATCAGACTCAGACCTGGTGTGAGGAAATGTAAGTTTCTACATGTCTTAATTCATAGCATGAACTTTTTACAAAATTAATGAAAACAAACATATCTTCAGACAAAAGAAAAACATAAAAATACAGGAGGATGTAGTTTAGGCTTCTTTTATGCACTATTGTGAATGGTGATATTTGTTCTGGGTTTAATTTTGGATCGTTGTGAATTTTGTTACACTTGATGTGTAAGTACATAACACATTCATAGCAGCTCTCAAATTCTTCAGAATGCATTTATGACTGTTTTATAACACATTCACACCCAACCTTACATACATTTTCAAGGTGGAATGATGATAATGTATCAAAATAAAAGTCCCAATGTCTCAAAGTGGATATGAATACTTCACAACTTGTATGATAAAGTGACATTTGAAATAGAATTCAGAGGATATTCATGAAGTGTTCACAAAGGCTGGAGAGGATCTCATGGAGAAATGAAATGCTGCTTTCTGATTGGCTGACAGGATTTGTGTTATTCCCTGATAACATGACACTTAGGAAGTAGATCTGTTAAAGAAGTTTAATCAGCATTCCATAAATGCTCTTTTGAATGGGAGCTATAACTACCATAGTAACTGATTGTTGAACTTTAATGTTGTTTACAAGCTCACCGTTAGCAGGAACCAAAGAAAGAGTTAGTGACAACTCCACTAATACATTGTGGAGATATTTGCTCCCGCTTTGTCCATTATTCTTATATTGGGACACATTGCTGGCCATAATCCGTGTAACATGTGTATTCCACATGTTATATACACTTTATTATACAAGTTGAGAGGTCCTGGGCCACTTCAGTAGACTGAACCCAGGAAAACACTGGAGCACTCAGAATACTGAATGATTTACAAGTATCTTTTTATTAGGTGCAAACGGCTAACGTTTCAATGCCCAGCATCTTTCTCAGAGTCAAACAGTGATGGCAATAGTGTACAGATAATATAAACACCTTCATCTCCTATCATCATTATCACTAGTTAGTGTTAGGGCTAGGTGTGGTACATCAATTAACCAGTCAAATCAATTAATCAGCCACCTTAGGGGAATAAAACAGATAATCACATATTAGACAACATCACACACATTACAGAAAACATGAAAGTTTTTCATTCAAGTCATTAGGTTCTACTGTGTTCAGTGTGTAAATCTAGAAAACATTTGACCCATGGTTTGCTTGGACATAATAACGTGCTATGACATAGTCCATAGTGTGATTACGGATAGCAGCCTTTTGCTCTGCAAAGCGTTGTTTCAGGGGGCATTTAACAACACCAACATAGACTTATCCACACTCCCAGATGTAAACAACATGTGTGGTATTACAGTTTATTAGTAAGTTGATATTAATTTTTTGTCCGTGTGTGGATGTCTTTGAGCAAGGCACTTAACCCTAAGTTTTTCTAGGGGAGACTGACCCTGAAGTATTTGACTATTGAGAAAAGGAAATTGAAGGTCAGCTATCCATTCCATATTCTGATGAGGATGTTTCTCTCTTCTCCCCTTGTCTGCAGATGCCTGTAAGCTCACACTGAACCCAAACACAGCACACAGAAAACTCTCTCTCTTTGATGGGAACAGTAAATTGAAACGCTTGCATACGAGCAGGCAATATCCTGACCACCCAGAGAGATTTAGCCACTGGTCTCAGGTGTTGTGTAGGGAGGGTCTGTCTGGACGCTGCTACTGGGAGGCTGAGTGGAGTGGGTATGTGACTGTAATAGCTGTGGCTTATAAAAGCATTAAGAGGAATCTTAAAAATTCAGCCCATTTTGGAGACAATGCCAAGTCCTGGAGTCTGGTCTGCTCTCCTCTCAGTTTTTCTGCTTGGCACAATAAAAAAGATATTTCCATACCTGCCCCCTCCTCCGGCTCCAGAAGAGTAGGAGTTTACCTAGACTGGCCCGCTGGCACTCTGTCCTTCTACAGCGTCTCCTCTGACACACTCACACACCTGCACACGTTCCACTCCACATTCACTGAGCCCCTCTATCCAGGATTTTGGATTTGGGAGGTTGATGCTTCCATATCCCTATGCAAGATGCAGAGTTGTAGAGGAGTCACAAAACCTTGAGTCAAAGTCCCACATTGAGTCGTCAGTGTTCAACTAAAAGTCAGCTGTGATTGTAACTATACTGGTGTTGACTCAATCAACACGTTTTGTTCATTTCTGTAGCTATTTTTAAAGCTCTGCCTAATGCCATGTTTGTTGTAACTTGATAAACATTTGTCAGAATAGGGCTTTTGGATTACATGTGTTTGTCCTTGTGAATGTGTGTGTGTGTATGTGTGTGTATATGTGTGTGTGTGTGTGTGTGTGTGTGTGTGTGTGTGTGTGTGTGTGAGAGAGAGAGAGATGCTTTATTTTTAGATTGCTCCAAGCTCGTCATATCTCTGTGTCTTTTAACATTGTAATCCCTCTCACTGTTCTTCCACCCCTCTTTAGCTGTCTGTGACCTCTATCTCTTCTTCTCTCCTCTCTGCATTCCCCATCCTGTCTCTTCCTTTTTCTTTTCATCTCTATCTTCTATTGTTTATTCTTTCTCTCTCTCATGTCTCTTCTGAACCAGAATAAAATATACACCAGAATAAAATATACATTATGCAAATGTATGTAATAAAAATAAAAAATCCATTTTGATTTTTTCTTCTCCACTACCAGTAACTGTTAACTACCAGCAAAGTCTTCTTCTCATTGAGTGCATCAGTGTATCAGATGAGTGCACTATTACCAAAGTCTTTCTGGGCAAGTTCCTTCACTCGGCCACCATCTTAGAATGCCTTCAGGCAGCTATTTGGGATTAACAAGACCAGGCCATATCAGAATGAATGGGGACTCCAGATCGGCGGGTTGTACTGACCTCAGAAGTGTATAGTGTGAATCCTTGTTTGAGTCTGTATTGAACAATGTCAAAATCAAGCTTTATTGCTCAAATAAAGCTAAAAAAGACAATATTTAAAATGACAATATGCTCACTACACCTGTGACAACATTCACATGTCAGTTAATATAAAATATACACAGCAATTGTTATTTTAGTGGTAACAATCTTGTTGTACTGTTTTCAGTTACCAGGAGTGGTGATATGTGGGGTCTCCATGGTGTTTAATAATATATCTGAATGCCCAAAAGTGAATATTTGGTTTGCAAATAAACCAAAATAACAAAATAAACATTCACATAGGGGTTGTTTGCATTCCTGTGGACTGCAGTTACAAAACAGTTCATTTTTGACCCTGAAGTCAAGAAGAACATAAATAGCATCCACAGGTAAATAAAGAGATAATGTTGGGTCCACAAATTAAGCAAAATATCTTCTGATTGGTTGAAATTGTCATTTCCCACACCTTTACAGTATAGTTTGCAACTGCAGTGTCTGTCCAGATAATGTCTTTTGTCATGCAGGAAAACCAGTGTGTGTTCACATTAGTTCTCTCGCCACAGACATACAGCAAATGGTAACTTGTTTAAAACTTTTGCATATATTGACCAAAGCAATTAATGAATGTATAAATATTTCTATCTGTTGTCTATTCTGAACAGGAGTGAGAGTGGAAAGAGTTAACATTCAAAACAATGTGCAAGATATCATATTTATCTGTTGACAGGATCAACTCACATAGCAGTTTTGAAACAGAAGAAGTCGACCTGAAGAGAAAGGAAGAAAATAGCAAATTAACAGAAATGAATGTAAGTATATAAGTGTGTCTGATGTTCTATGAGGACACTCTCTCTGTTTATAGATGCCTGTGAGCTTCAGTGATGTCTGAGTTTCAATTAAATAGGTGTTAGTCTAGGAAGTGAATGTATCTTTAAGTATACTGTAAGTTTACCAAATATGTATTTTCTTCTCTGGATGGTAAAGCCTAAATATTACCTGACCAAAGACAAATCCCTTGAGAGCATTAGGGCTTGCCAAATCTATTGGCAAAAGGGGAATGTGTAGCTATGTGTAAATTTGTATTGTATTTATTTATTTATAATGCTGGTATATATCTGAAGATATGAATAAGTTGATATTCATTGTGTGTCTGCTAGTTTTATTCTCTTCAATGAGAGATGAAGAGGGCCTGAGGGACAGCAGTGGGAAATACAGCAGTCCTGGAGAGTGCAGTATAATTAGGACTCAAATACAGTAGTCCTGGAGAGTGCAGTATAATTAGGACTCAAATACAGTAGTACTGGAGAGTGCAGTATAATTAGGACTCAAATACAGTAGTCATGGAGAGTGCAGTATAATTAGGACTCAAATACAGTAGTCCTGGAGAGTGCAGTATAATTAGGACTGGAGAGTGCAGTATAATTGGGACTCAAATACAGCAGTCCTGGAGAGTGCAGTATAATTAGGACTCAAAAACAGCAGTCCTGGAGAGTGCAGTATAATTAGGACTCAAATACAGTAGTCATGGAGAGTGCAGTATAATTAGGGCTCAAATACAGCAGTCATGGAGAGTGCAGTATAATTAGGACTCAAATACAGTAGTCATGGAGAGTGCAGTATAATTAGGACTCAAATATAGTCATCCTGGAGAAAATAAGCATATTTTTCCTTTTATACCATCCACAGTTAAATAAAGGGATAATGTTGGGCCCACAATTCTGCAAAATTTGCTATTGATAGGTTGAAATTGTCTGAGCAAGCATGTTTATTTCCCACTCTTTTATAGTATGCAAGAGAGTTTGCAAACAGTTGTTTCTACTATTATGTCTCTCTCTCTCTCTCTCTCAGGCTCTCTGCTTATCTCATCTCAGAGGAAGGCTGTGGGTTTCTGTAAACTGAAGCCTCAGTATGTAAATACAAACTGTGTACAAGATACTGTGCTTGAGCTACAGTGAAGCTACAGCACACTTGGGGTTACATTCTTCAAATTCATAAGGGATCAGTCTTGTGAACAGATTTACATGTAATATTAAAGGGATTATTTGGAGTGTATCAACCCATGGCCCTGTTGTTTCACATTACCGAGTGCTGTCAATAGGTATGAGAATGAAAGAATTTGGTGCAACTCGGACTAAATAACAAAATGACAGCCAGCATCAGCTAACTGATGAGGGCATGAAAGTTTCGTTTTCTTTCTCCCTCATTGGTTGCTGCTAGTTCGTCAGTTCTGCCTACGCCTCATTCTTTTGCCTACTGCCAGCACTTGGCAGCCCCAAATGATAGTGATATGGGCTGACTGACTCAATATACTATATAATATATAGTAATATAATATACATAATAAAATAAATATAATATAATAATACTTCTTAACTTAAATCTCCCACTTTCTTTTTCACTCTCTCTTGCTCACTCACTCAATATTTGTGTGTCCTTTTGTTAGTGTGGACCACTGTGGCAAAATCAGACCAGGTGTGCAGAAATGTAAGTTTTCTGTAGTGTAATTCATGAAATGGACACTTGTCATGAAAACAGTTTTGCAAAGAATTAACAGGAGAGGGTAGTTTACACTGCTGCTACACACTATAATGATACTGTGATGTGACTGTGATGATACTGCTGGGTGTATTTTGGGGATTTTTGTGAAGTTTTCTGAGCAAGAGGTTATGAATTGCAGAACTTTTGTTTCAGATATTTTGCAATAAGTGTCTGGGGCAAACTGGGACAACATAAATTCCTATTTTTAAGCCACTGACATAGCCACCTCATTTTGAAAATAGCTTATGCAATTGTGGAGAGTGTCCTTATGGAGAGCACCTTTCCTAAGTACTTAGAAGGTTTTTCGATTTATGTGTAGAGTTTCGCAAAGATAACCATTAGTTACAAAAATGTGCTTCAGCAATCAGAAAAAAACTGTTAACTGTAAGGCAACTCTACATGAGAAATGCCCAGATTTCATTCATTTCAGGCAGGGTAGAGCAGCAAATCATCCAACTGGCAGCATTTGGATATTTGTACAAAGAAACTACACTTGAAAAACAACATTCAGTCCCGTGTTACGAATCCATGTCCATGGATAAAAGCATCTGCTACATGGCAGTCAAGGTTACTTTAACTTTTACTTTGCCTGATGTGTGTATCTGGTGCATAAGTGACGCTGAAGTCATTAATGTGTAGCTGCATACTTGTTTGACTTATGCATATGAGAAGGCTTAGTTGCATTGTGTGTCACATTTGTGTATGTGTGTGTGTGATGGAAGGTCAGCTAGGATCTGATCTAACTATTTCTATTCTGATAAGGATGTTTCTTTTCTCTCTATTCTCCTTTCGTCTGCAGATGCCTGTAAACTCACTCTAGACCCAAACACAGCATACAGACAACCTTCTCTCTCTTAGGGGAACAAAGAGGTGTGTAGAGAGGGTCAGTCTGGACGCTGCTACTGGGAGGCTGAGTGGAGAGGGTTTGCAGTTGTAATAGCTGTGGTCTATTAAAGCATCGAGAGGAAAGGAGGAGATGAAGTCCATTGTAGAAGCAATGCCAAGTCCTGGAGTCTGCTTTGCTCTCCTCACAGATACTCTGCCACTTACCGTAATAAAAACACTGACATACCTGGGCCCTTCTCCAGAAGAGTAGGAGTGTACCTAGACTAGCTGGTGGGCACTCTGTCATTCTACAGTGTCTCCTCTGACACACTCACCCACCTGCACACATTTCACCACAGATTCTCTGAGCTCTATCCAGGGTTTTGGATTTGGGAGAAGAATGCTTCAGTGTCCTTATGCAAGATGATTTGATACTATCATGCTGCAGGAACTCTAGAGAGAATAAAGGTGTATCTGGGAGTAAGCAGAGTAAAAAAATCCAGGCGTATTGTATTGTTTTGGCTTGGTCTGGTTTTACTTGATAATAAAATTCAAATTGCATTTTGATAGAGCTTACTACATTGTATCTGTTGCAACCATTCACATTAACCCACTTGTAGTACATGGTCATGTAGATCATGGAATTGATGAGATCACCTGTTTTAAGTGCACAGGTAGGACCAGGACTTTTACTTACTTAAGCTGAACTTTTCCATCTATGATACAATACTATGTTACACATCACTAGTGTTACAATGACCAGTCTTACAAAGGGGGAAGCTGGTGAGCTGCTGTCCTCTCATCCAGACTACTGATGAAGCTACTGGCAAATTGGGCAAGTCATGGTTTTCAAGGTCAGCTGCTTTCTATGAACTTGGTTTGGACAGCCAAAAATCTGCCAAAGAAGGAATGGAATGTCTCGAAAAAGGTTAAGGGCCCTCATTATCCGTTATGCATATACCTGGATGGTGAATGTGACTATTCGGAGCTACAAAATAGTAGAACAGAAGAGAATAGGAAAATATACCTATACTTGTGTTCTATGCATCATGTATAGCTTTCAGTCTACGAAAGGACAATAGGTTATGCAATGAAAAATCCCTTATCATATTCTCTCTCTCTAAGATGTTGCAGAGAGAGAGAGAAATCTGCAGGAAATAGTTTGCAATTCAGCCTGTAGCCTATTACAAAATGTATGACACTGAATGCAAAGGAAGTGGTTTTGGCTTGTTTAACTGAATCTAGAGAGGCGTTAGAACCGCTTCGGTCACTTCCTGTCAGTGCGCCTGTGTAGACATAGAGGTCTGAACAGTACCTGCGCCGTGGAATGGCACCCGTCCGTGCAGAGATAGACAGCAAAATGCCCGTGTTCGTCCTAAAGGCGTATGACGCGCAATGAAATGTAAGGCTGTTCATTTTACAGATTTGATGGTAAAGGTTTCGATTGTGTATGTAACTGTCAAAATTATGGAACGTTTATCCATGACGTTGTTAGCGGATATGTTAAATAATTAAACGTCGCCTTGCTGTGTTACGGCGCTAAGGGTTGGATAGTCACCCCAAAGCAGTGTTGTGCATGAGTAAATATTTCGTTTAAGTAGACTAAAGCTTGTCTTTTAAGAAAACCGATAAAATAAACGTATGCATGAACAAGTGCGACTATTAAAACGATGAAAATGGCGTGATGGTTATGCTTGCAGATGGTTGTTAGCTAGCACAATGAGTTTATGAGCATCTGAGTTTCGCTTTCTGTCCTCCTCGGCACTGGGGATAGCGTATCTGAAGCCAGATCAAAGCGCACTACACTATAACCCAGCCAATATACGGTCGTGATGGGTATTGGAGGGTTTCTAATAAGAGTTGTACTTGTCAAATCGACTTGCTTTATTTCTTCATCAGCAAAGAAGGACAACAACAGCTTGGCAAACTCTGACAACTGTGTGCGAATTAGCGTGGCGTCCGGCAAGAGGTCCAGGTCTAAGACGTGTGGGCTCTGTATGGGCCTTCTGTGGGGTTAGCTGTAAGTGTGGTTCTGCCCACCGAGAGCACGTGATAAGCCCAAGCCCGTTTAGGTTTGGTGTGGACTGGCCCCATACAACTAGAAAAAAAACGCATGAGCCCTGCAAGGGCATATTTTCTGTAGGTTTATGTTGCGTCTATGAAAATATGATTACCAGTAGTCTAGCTGAAATAGTTTTAGAACTGTGTAACCATAACCAAAAAGTGTTACTTTGTTCCCTGCTCTTCCGTATTTGGAAAAAAAAATGTTTTCGCCCATAATTCTTGCCGTGAGTTTTGGATTAATCTAAATTCTGATGTCTAGTGACACAGTGGGATTTCCCAGTGATGCTGTTCCAGACATGGCCGTTTCAAGATACTTTAGAGGCCCCATGCAAACAGGAGCTAAACATGAAACCCATTGCATCCTTATTTATTCAAAGTGACAGATCTCAGTTATCTTCTCTTTTTTTCTTTTCATCCTTCTCTTGCACTCGTATGCAAGAACAGTATTGTTTGAAACTGTCGATAATGTCTTTCATTGTCACGCAGGGATGAGACCAGTCTGTATTACAGTAGTTCTCTCGCCACAGATAGACGGCAAATGGTAACTTGTTTAAAACTTTTGCACCCAAGTAATGAATGAATGTATAAATGTCTCTATCTATTGTATATCCTCAATGCCCTATACAAGAGTGAGGGTGGAAAGAGTTAACATTCATAACAACGTGCCAGATATAATATTTATCTGTCGATAGCATCAGCGCTTATTGTACCCTTAGAACAAGTCCATCAGGTTTTCTTTGTGGCAAGGAAAGAACTGTAAAATTGAACTGAAGAGAGAAGAGAAACGTAGCAAATGAACAGAAACGAATATGAGTGTGTGTGTGAGTGTGTGTTTAATGCTCTATGAGGACGCTCTCTCTAAATGTTGACATGTACCTGAGCTTCAGTGATTACCAGAGCTTCAATTAAATGGATGCTAATCAAAGAAATCAAGGACTGAACCTTCAAATGTACTGTAAGTTTACCAAATATGTATTTTCTTCTCTGGATGGCAAAGCCTATATATTCCCTGACCAAGGACAAATCACTTGAGAGGATTTGGGCTTGCCAAATCTATTGGCAAAAGGGGAATGTGTAGCTCTGTGTGATTTTTTTATTTCATTTTATTTATTTTTTTACTAGACTATAATGCTGGTATACATCTGAAGATATGAATAAGTTGATATTCATTGTGTGCCTGCTAGTTTTATTCTCTTCAATGAGAGATACCTGAGCAGCCTCCGGTTGGGTTGGGTCCACAATTCTGCAAAATATGCTACTGATAGGTTGAAATTGTCTGAGCAAGCATGTTTATTTCCCACACTTTTATAGTATATTTTGCAACTGCAGTGTCCAGATAATGTCTTTTATCATCACGCAGGAATGAGACTAGTCTATGTTACAGTAGTTCCCTTGCCACAGACAGACAGGTAACTTGTTTAAAACTTTTGCATATAATGACCCAAGCAATGAATGAATGTATAAATGTGTCTATCTGTTGTCTATCCTGAACACTCTAGACAAGTGTGAGGGCAGAAAGAGTTAATATTCATAACAACGTGCAACATTCTACATTTATCTGTTGACAGGATCAACTCACATTGCAGTTTTGAAACAGAACAAGTCCATCCAGCTCTACTAGAGCTGTGAGATTGAACTGAAGAGAAAGGGGAAAAAAATAGCAAGTTAACAGAAATGAATGTAAGTATATAAGTGTGTCTGATGTTCTATGAGGACACACTGTCTGTTTATAGATGCCTGTGAGCTTCAGTGATTTGAGTTTCAATTAAATAGTTGCTTGTCTAGGAAGTGAATGTATCTTTAAGTATACTGTAAGTTTATATGTATTTTCTAGATAACATCTAGATACTTATTAATTTATGTAGAATGTCCAAGTGGGAAATAGTGTCAGTCAGTATTTTTCTACAACCGAAGTGGCAGAACTTGTTCAGGCACATGGCTGGGCATAAGGGAGTGTCCAAAGTAAGATGTGGTTAGATAACAACTGCGGCAAAGATAGTGGTTCTATAAACAAGTATTTTCTTCCTCTGAATAAGACTGTTGTATTGTATCACATTGACACTGATGACAGCCTGACACAGGAGCATGTTTGTAGCCTTGTTTTATGAAACATAAAAAAGTGTGGTTGTTCTTCCCAAGAATCATGTTCCCTCTAAGAATTTTATGGCTTACTACTGTACATCGTTAAAGACCCTCAATGCACTGCTTCTAGGATGAGTTTCCTGTTTCCTGTTTCTCAGGAGAGAGAGGAGGCTGCAGGCCACAGCAAGACACTCAGCCCTGAGACCATAGAACACAGCGAGATAAATGATCCAGTGTCAACAACGGACTATGAAGGAAGGTGAGTTAAAAAAAAAAAACAGACGTGCACTATAGCCGTGGACCATGAAGATAACAATTGGGAAAGAAATAATTCAGGTCAGCACATCTTCACAGACAAAGCATGCCCAGATCTCCATCTCCAGTACCCAGCGGTGTGTCTATGAGGAGTGATAACTCCATCCAAAAAAGGCCTGATTTCAGCAGTGAACCAGGCACAGCAGATGCCAAGTGAGCTTAAACACATTTAGATATGAATACTCTCCCTATCTCTGTGTGTGCAGTTCACATGCACATGCACACACACCCACACACTAATTGCATACTTATTTCCTTTTCTTCTGTACCTGTAGCATGGTGAGGGCCTCAGATCTTCAGTCTACTTTGGGTGATGAGCACAGAGACATAGACAATTGCAGCAGACACCTGTGGACTGAACACGCACCATGGACAGAAAATGCGGGTTTGTCAATGTTGTGTTTCACATGTGTTTGAGTTTTACTTTGCTGCTGTAGCAAGATGACATTGAACAGACATCAATGGCAAAAACAAAGACAAAAAAGAGCATCCATTGATTTCATAGAAATATAATATTGTGATAAAAGCAAGTACTTAGTACTTAGGATGTACTGTTATTAGCTTTAACTTTATATGCTAATAATAATAATAATCATAATAATAATAATATCATTTCCTGATAATAGGGGCATGTTGTGAGTGATCTCTTTAACGCTTTGTTCCCACTCATCATTAGATATCTTTGGTTTCAATTCATTTTCCATTTACTATTGACCAACATTTGTCCAGTTGCTTTTGTGGAATTTCTACTTAGCTTTTTACAACTTCACTTTTTCCCATAATTCACTTATTTATACTTTCGTGAACATAATATTAATAGGTTACATTTTTGTGAATTATGCACAGGTGTTGGGGTCCTGAAAAGCGTTATGCACAATCATAAAGCCAGTCTGAAGAAGAGGTTTGAGAACATATCTGAAGGCATCATGAAACCAGGAGCTAAGACTCTCCTTAATAAGACCTACACAGAGCTCTACATCACAGAGGGAGAGAGTGAAGGGGTGAATAAGGAACATGAGGTTTGGCAGGTAGAGTCAGCATCCAGAGAACAAACCACAGAAGACACACCAATCAACTGCAATGACATCTTCAAGCCCTTACATGGACAGGAGAAACACATCAGAACTGTGCTGACCAAAGGTGTTGCTGGCATTGGAAAAACCATCTCAGTACAGAAGTTCATTCTTGACTGGATAGATGGGGTAGCCAATCAGGATGTAGACTTTATGTTTCCCCTTTCTTTTCATGAGATGAATTTGATCAGAGATGATGAGTATAGTCTCCACAGGCTTCTGCTTGAGTTCCACCCTGAGCTGAAAGAGCTGAGAGATGGTGAAGTTTACAAAGATTGTCAAGTTGTGTTCATCTTTGATGGTCTGGATGAGTGTCGAACATCACTTAATGTCCAACCAAATGTGTTGGTGTCTGATGTAAAGCAAACATCATCAGTGGACCTTCTGATAATGAGCCTTATTCAGGGAACACTGTTTCCTTCTGCACTCATCTGGATAACCTCACGACCAGCAGCAGCCAGTCAGCTTCCTGCTCAGTACATCAGTCGAGTAACAGAAATACGAGGGTTTAATGACCATCAAAAGGAGGAATACTTCAGGAAGAGAATCAGTGATGAGAGTCAAGCTAACCAAATCATATCCCATATTGAGAGATCCAGGAGTCTCCATATCATGTGCCACATCCCAATCTTCTGTTGGATTGCAGCCACTGTACTAAAGCAGATGCTAGAACAGAAAGCTGCAGAGGAAATGCCAAAAACTTTGACTGAGATGTTCATAAACTTCTTGCTCATCCAGGTCGCGAAGAAATATGAGAAGTATCAAAGAGAAACGCCAAAAAACATGGAGCAGCTTCTGGAATCGCAGAAAGAACTGATATTGAAGCTGGCAGAATTGGCTTTTAACCATCTTGAAAATAGTAATGTTATATTTTATGAAGAAGACTTGAGAAAGTGTGGTATTGATGTCAGTGAAGCTTCAGTGTACTCAGGTATTTGCACTGAGATCCTCAAGGAAGAATCTATGTTTCACCGGAGGAAGGTCTACTGCTTTGTGCATCTGAGCATCCAAGAGTTTCTGGCAGCACTTCATATCTTTGTCTCCTACAGCAATCAGATGAAGACCATGGGCACATTTTTCTGCTTGGGAGAGTCACTGAAGTTTGCAGTCACCAAAGTTCTAGCAAGTCAGAGTGGACACCTGGACCTTTTCCTTCGCTTTCTCATGGGTATCTCTCTGGAAGGAAATCAGAGGCTTTTGAAGGGGTTTCTAAGCCACATACACAACACCTCAAAAAATATCTACGAAACATGTCAGTATATTAAGGAGATCAATAAAGATGATCTGTCTCCTGAAAGATGCATCAGTCTTTTGCAGTGCTTATCAGAAGTGAATGATAGTTCCATTCATGAAGAAATTCAGCAGTACCTGAAATCACCAAACAGATTTAAAAAAGAATTATCTCCTGCACACTGTTCAGCACTGGCACACATGCATCTGATGTCTGAGGAGGTGCTGGATGAGTTTGATCTGAAGAACTACAACACATCAGATGAGGGACGCAGGAGACTGATCCCAGCTTTGAGGTGCTGCAGGAAGGCTATGTGAGTTATAATTTTATCCTATATTGATTGATTGATGTTTTGTTTACATTCCCAGGAAAGTGCTGTTTTGACAGTCACATTTCCTGAGCTTAACAAAGTAATATCTTATATTTTCTTTGCCACAGACTTGATGGCTGTCTGCTTAACAAGATGTCCTGTGAAACAGTGAAGAGATGGTTGCAGTCTGCTAACTCCTTGATACACCTGGATCTGAGTCGCAATCCCCTGGAGGATTCTGGAGTTCACATCCTTTCTGCAGGGCTAACTATTCCCCAGTGTAAACTGCAGACCATGAGGTTTGTACACTTAATGAAATCATTGGAGCCTTGGATAATTGTGGAGATTTGTGTTTAGCATTAGCCCCTAGTCCCTGTTTACTTACCTACACAATCCTTTATCTTGTAAATGCATAGCAAATTATAGTATTACAGTGTATGTTCTACTGTAGTATTTGGATATTAGTGCACAGAAACTATGCTTGAAAAACAATATTGTACTAAGGAACTAAGGAAACTACACTTGAAATTCAATGTTGTACTAAGGAACTACATTTGAAATATAACATTTGTCAAAAAACAAACCAACCATTTATGTTATATTGTTGTTATTGATATATTTATGTTTTATTTTATGCTGTTGTTATGCAGGCTTGCTGATTGCAAACTCTCAGATAAGTCCTGTGATATTGTGGCTACCATTCTACAGTCACTAAGCTCCCTGATGGAACTGGACCTGAGTCACAATGACCTGGGAGATTCTGGGATCCAAATTCTCTCTATACTTCTGGCTAGTCCTGACTGTAAATTGGAGACATTAAGGTTGGTGTTAAACTGAAGACCAGGGTCCAGACAACAAATGTGAACTGAAAAAAAAAAACTTATGTCATATAGCAAAGCACAACAGCTTGAGTTTCCTGATGTACATTTCACTTTTTACAATCTTGGCTTTGAAATAGAGTTTGTTTCTACTACTATCTCTCTCTCTCTCTCTCTCTCTCTCTCTCTCTTTCTCTCTCTCAGGCTCTCTGCTTGTCTCATCTCAGAGGAAGGCTGTGGATTTCTGGCATCTGCTCTGACTTCAAACCCCTCCCATCTAGAAGAGCTGGATCTGAGCTACAATCATCCTGGAGAATCAGGACTGGAGCTCTTGTTAGCTAAAATTGAGGATCCCACCTGTAAACTAGAGATACTCAAGTATGTTCAGAAAGAAACATACCTGGGTTACGCATCCAAACCTTGTCTCTATTGTGGAAACCATGTTAATTCTTATTTTAATTCTTCATATCTAGTGTAGTGGTAAACTGATGCTTCAGTATCTAAATACAAACTGTGTACAAGATACTGTGCTTGAGCTACAGTGAAGCTCACTTGGGGTTACATTCTTCTAATTCATAAGGGATCAGTCTTATGAACAGATTTACATGTAATATTAAAGGGATTATTTGGAGTAAATCAACCCATGGCCCTGTTGTTCTACATTACTGAGTGCTGTCAGTAAGTATGAGAAATGAGAAGAATTTGGTGCAACTCGGACTAAATAACAAAATGACAGCCAGCAGCAGCTAACTGATGAGGGCATGAAAGTTTCGTTTTCTTTCTCCCTCTTCGGTAGCTGCCTGTTCGTCAGTACTGCCTACGCCTCATTCTTTTGCCTACTGCCAGCACTTGGCAGCCCCAAGTAATAGTGTTATGAGCTGACTGACTCTGGATTTTTCCTTCAATATACTATATAATATATAGTAATATATATATATATATATATATATATATATATATATATATATATATATATATATATATATACTTCTTAACTTAAATCTCCCACTTTCTTTTTCACTCTCTCTTGCTCACTCACTCAATATGTGTGTGTCCTTTTGTTAGTGTGGACCACTGTGGCGAAATCAGACTCAGACCAGGTGTGCAGAAATGTAAGTTTTCTGTAGTGTAATTCATGAAATGGACACTTGTCATGAAAACAGTTTTGCAAAGAATTAACAGGAGGGTGTAGTTTACACTGCTGCTATATTTTTGGGATCGCTGTGAACTTTTCTGAGCAAGAGGTTATGAATTGCAGCACTTTTATTTCAGACATTTTGCAATAAGTGTCTGGGGCAAAACATAAATTCTTATTTTTAAGCCACTGACATGGCCACCTCATCTTGAAAATAACTTATGCAATTGTGGAGAGGGTCCTTGTGGAGAGCACCTAAGTACTTAGAAGGTTTTTCGATTTATGTGTAGAGTTTTGCAAAGATAGCCATTAGTTACAAAAATGTGCTTCAGCAATCAGAAAAAAAATATATAAACTGCAAGGCAACTCTACATGAGAAATGCCCAGATTTTATTCATTCCAGGCATGGTAAAGCAGCAAATCATCCAACCCAGATTAATTTTCTATAGCAATTTGTAGTATTATAGGATATTTTCTACTGGCAGCATTTGGATATTTGTACAAAGAAACTACACTTGAAACACAACATTCAGTCCCGAATCCATGTCTGGATAAAAGCTTCTGCTACATGCCAGTCAAGTTTAACTTTAACTTTTGGGATTCCTCTGCCTGATGTGTGTATCTGGTGCATAAGTGATGCTGAAGTCATTAATGTCTAGCTGCACACTTGTTTGACTTGAAGGCTTAGTTGCATTGTGTGTCACATTTGTGTATGTGTGTGTGTGATGGAAGGTCAGCTAGGATCTGACTCTCTATTCTGATAAGGATGTTTCTTTTCTCACTATTCTCCTTTCGTCTGCAGATGCCTGTAAACTCACCCTGGACCCAAACACAGCATACAGACAACTTTCTCTCTCTGAGGGGAACAAAAAGGTGACACATTTGAATGAGGAGCAGCCGTACCCTGACCACCCAGATAGATTTGACTACTTTTCTCAGGTGTTGTGTAGAGAGGGTCTGTCTGGACGCTGCTACTGGGAGGCTGAGTGGAGAGGGTTTGCAGTTGTAATAGCCATGGTCTATAAAAGCATCGAAAGGAAAGGAGATGAAGTCCATTGTAGAAACAATGCTAAGTCCTGGAGTCTGCTTTGCTCTCCTCACAGATACTCTGCCACTTACAGTAATAAAAACACTGACATACCTGGGCCCTTCTCCAGAAGAGTAGGAGTGTACCTAGACTGGATGGGGGGCACTCTGTCCTTCTACAGTGTCACCTCTGACACACTCACCCACCTGCACACATTTCACCACAGGTTCACTGATCCCCTCTATCCAGGGTTTTGGGTTTGGGAGAAGAATGCTTCAGTGTTCTTATGCAAGATGATTTGATACTATCATGCTGCAGGAATTCTAGAGAGAATAAAGGTGTATCTGGGAGTAAGCAGAGTAAAAAATCCAGGCGTATTGTGTTTGGTTTTACTTGATAATAAAATTCAAATTGCATTTTGACAGAGCTTACTACGTCATATCTGTTCCAACCATTCACATTAACCCACTGATGATACTACACTTAGTCATGTAGATCATGCAATTGATGAGATCACCTGTATTAACTGCACAGGTAGGACCAGGTCTTTTACTTTCTGAAGCTGAACTTTTCCATCTATGATACAATACTGTGTTACACTTCACTAGTGTTACAATGAACAGTCTTACAAAGGGGGAAGCTGGTGAGCTGCTGTTCTCTCATCCAGGCTACTGATGAAGCTGCTGGCAAATTGAGTCAGGGTTTTCAAGGTCAGCGGCTGAGCTCACGTTGGCAAGGACCCAGAAGCAGACCCTGTGGTTCAATAATACCAAAGTTTGACGGACAAATAAGATCTCGGCCCAATGACCACATGCATCTTCAGTCATGGTCTTCATTGTGTGACTTGTGTTTTCTTGGCCTTTATTATTATTATGATTATTATGATTATTATTGTCAATAATAATAATAGTAAATGGTAAACCCAAGCAATAAAAGAGGCTGAGGGTTATGGTTATTTTACTATGGCTAAGAGAGTGCAGTAGTGAACAGTGCCAAACTTTATCTTTGTCTTCACATTGCTTTTTTGGATTATAAAAAAGATATAGAAAAAAAAAACAACATCCACAGACAGACATGCGGTAAATCTACTACAGTGTACACAACAGACTGTAAACTTTTATTTATTTTATTTCTTTATGTTTATTTCACATTGAGAAATGTTTTCAAAGGTAAAAAAAGAAAAATCTTGTTGTTTTCGACAATTTATTTTGTTAGCAGCATGTCCAAATCTTTTGCCAAAACACGTTTATGTCCATGACTCTAGTCAAGTAAATCGCTGGAAATTGTACTTCAGAGTACTTCATTTATTTTTCTTTGATCCATCACTTTTTATTTTATGCACCCAAAGACTTATTTTCTTTGGAGATGAGCACATCCTCCTCCCTGACCTTTGTTTCGAGGGCCCATTTGGTGATGAAGCCATGGGATATTGAATAACATCTCTGACTGTTAATAATAATAACAATAATAATAAGAAGAATACGTTTGTGCCAAAAGGGGTTAGCCATTGTTTCATTTTGTGCAAAGTGTCTGGGATCCCTAAATTGCTGTATGTCACTTCCTTCGTTGGCAGATACTTTCTGTGTGTACTTTCCGTTATGCATATATCTGGATGGTGAATGTGATTATTCAGAGCTACAAAATGACAGAACAGAAGAGAATAGATAAGTACACCTATACCTGTGTTCTATGCATCATGTATAACATTCAAGCTACCAAAGGACAATAGGATATGCAAGGGATAGGATATCCACCACCCTGTCACTGAGCACCGGTGCACCACAAGTCTGTGTGCTATCCCCATTCCACCCATGACTGCAGGCCTGCGTATAGATCCAATTCCATCAAGTTTGCAGATGACACCACGTGATTGGACTCATCAGTGACAACGATGAGTCTGACTACAGGGAAAAGGTGAAGCACCTGGCTGCATGGTGTGCTGACAACAACCTGCTCTTGAACACCAGAAACACCAAGGAACTCATCATGGACTACAGGAAAAAGAAGGGAAACACCCACGACCCCATCCACATCAATGGTATGGCTGTGGAACGTGTTTCCAGCTTCAAATTCCTGGGGATCCACATCTCCAAGGACCTGTCCTGGTCGACCAACACCTCAAGCCTGGTCAAGTTGGCCCACCAGTGCTTCTTCTTCCTAAGGACACTAAAGAAAAAACACCTGTCCACTGGCATCCCGAGCAATTTCTACCGCTGTGCGATCAAGAGCATCCTGACAAACTGTGTGACAGTTTGGTATGGAAAATGCTCTGTCCCATCGCAAGGCTCTGCAGCGCAGGGACTCCACTTCCTGCCATTGAGGATGTCCACAAGAAAAGATGTCTGCGACGGGCACGCAGCATTCTGAAGGACACCTCTCATCCTGCCAACAAACTGTTCCAACTCCTCCCCTCCAGAAGGTGCTACAGGAGCCTCCAGACTAAAACCACCAGGTTCAGGAACAGCTTCTTCCCCACAGCCGTCATGCTTCTGAACTCTGTCCCCCACCGAACCTCACACTGCACTCTGCTGCCATAGCCCTCGGACTGCACATCTGTATATACTTAATACATATGTACATAACTATCTCTATAGCACATCTGTATATTACACATCTGTATATACTTAATACATCTGTACATAACTATCTCTATAGCACATCTGTATATTGCCCTTTATATTGAATCTGTATAGCACATCTGTATATTACCCTCATTATCTCTTCACCTTACATGTATATTGCTCTTCTGCCTAATTATTATTCTGCCTATTTATTATTACTACTGTTATCTGAATATAATTAGCTCTTAACTGTACATACTGCATATACTGTATATACTGCATTTGCTGCTCATGCACTTCTGATTAGATGCCAAACCGCATTTCGTTACCTGTATTTATACATGAGTAATGACAATAAACATTACATTTACATTTAGGCATTTAGCAGACGCTTTTATCCAAAGCGACTTACAAAAGAGGATAACATTCAAGCTACGACACAATGAAAGAACAAACAAGGGGTAAGTTGAAATCTAGTAATACAGTTGAATCTAATCTAAAATCTTTTATCATCTCTCTCTAAGATGTTGCAGAGAGAGAGAGAGAAATTAATTCATCTGCTGGAATGGTAGAATGGAAATTGTTAGCAATTCATCCTGTAGCCTGTTACAAAAACCATGACACTGAATGCCGAAGTGGTTCACATGACATTTTGTGGTTTTGGCTTGTTTCACTGAATCTAGCGTTAGAACAGCTTCGGTCATTTCCTGTCAGTGCGCCTCTGTAAACATAACGGTCTGAACAGTACCC
>JAIFZK010000072.1:267500-290000 GCA_027481765.1 Tenualosa thibaudeaui
TATTGACAATGATTCCTCAGATTCTCTTTCTTGCTCACCGTCTCCTAGTAGAGTAGCTGTGTATACGGCGGATATGATTAAACTCTTTTTGGATACTACAAAGAACGTTAAAGGGGTGAAAGTGGAAGAACATTTTCCAGATTTGTCTGGTTTTATTGATTCGGTCCAGTTTTTTAGGAGACTTGGTAGTTTCTCTGAACCAGAGGTCCATCGACTTTCTGAAACTTTTGACTAAATTACGTCACCTACCAGATGAAAGTGGTACTGAGACATTATAATTATTTCCTTTTGTTTTTGTTACTTGACTCGTTTTTTTGCTCTCTTCCATATATGTGTGATTTTAAAATAGCAACTTTAAATCTCAATGGAGCCAGAGATGTGACAAAGCGAGCACAGTTTTTTCAATTGATAAAGCAGAAACATATTGACGTTATGTTTATTCAAGAAACACACAGTGACGATAAGATTGCTGCTGACTGGGTTAGAGAATGGGAAGGGAAAACTTTCCTTAGCCATAAGACTTGTGTGAGTGGTGGAGTTGGTTTGCTGTTCTCAAAGAATTTCATTCCCCAGTCATACTCAGTTGATTGTATAATTGAGGGGCGACTCTTGAAAGTTAGAGCCGTTTTTGAACAGTGTGTTTTTGTTTTTATGTGTGTTTATGCACCTTCTACTGGGACTGATCGAATGTTGTTTTTAGATCAGTTATGTACTGCATTGAATGGTTGTAATGCAGATGAATATTTAGTTTTAGCAGGAGATTTTAATTGTACTGCTTCAGAGACTGATCGGAATCATCTTGAGCCACACAATGCTTCTCGTAGGAAACTTCTTGAGATCATTCATAAACACGACCTAAGTGATATTTGGAGGAACTTCATTAATCAAAGACAATACACATGGGCTCATGCTAGAGATAATCTTTTGTCTTTGGCTAGGCTTGACCAAGTGTATAGTTTTAAGCATCAGCTTAATGTTTTTCATGGTTGTAATATTATTCCAGTTACTTTGTCTGACCACAGCATGGTACAAGGCGTTATAAGCATGAGACATGTAAAGCCAAAGAGTGTGTACTGGCACTGGTACTGGCACAACCTTATTGAGTGATGCACATTTTAAAGAGGTTTTCATTTATTTTGGGAATCATTTTAAGGAAACTAAAGCTTCTTTTATTTCTTTACAACAATGGTGGGACTTTGGGAAAGTTCAAATTAAGCAACTGTGTCAGCAATATGCTTGCAACGTCACAAATGACATAATCACATCTATGAACAGTCTTGAGATGGAAATTGTGGAACTTCAGAATTTAGCTGAGTCCACGGGAAATTGTAAGCACATTGAGGCAGTAAAGTTGAAAAAAGGAGCTTTAGCTGATCTGTTGGGTATTCGGGCACAGGGTGCATTGGTTAGATCACGCTATTAAAATGTGGCGCAAATGGATGCTCCGTCCAAATTCTTCTTTGGTTTAGAGCGAAAGAATGGCCAGAGGAGGAGTATACATGCTCTGATTTCAGACTCTAGAGGTCTCTCAGTAGATCCTGCAGATATTCGAAGAATTGCTGTCAAGTTCTATACTGATTTATACACCAGTGAATATGCTGAAAAACCGCTCATGGAAAGTGACTTTCTTGATGATCTAACTCAGATCTCTGAGGACTCTGCCTTGGAGTTAGAGAAAGTATTATCACTGGAGGAACTGACTGATGCGCTCCAGAGCATGGACTGTGGGAAAGCGCCTGGGATTGATGGTCTCCCCGTAGAGTTCTACAGGTGCTTTTGGCCTGTGCTTGGAGAGGATCTGCTGGAGGTACTGAATGACAGCATTACCAATGGTCTACTACCCACAAGCTGCAGAAGGGCGGTCTTAACCCTGCTTCCTAAGAAGGGGAATCTGCATGACATCAAGAACTGGAGGCCGGTTTCACTTCTGTGCTGTGATGGCAAACTGCTCTCAAAATGCCTGGCTATGAGACTGAGAGAAGTGTTTGGACAGGTTGTCCATTTTGATCAAGCTTATTGTGTCCCTAGCAGATCAATTTTTGATAATATTATTCTAATTCGAGATTTTTTGGAACTCTCAAGACTTTTGGGCTTTGATGCTGGTCTATTTTCAGTAGATCAGGAAAAGGCATTTGACCATGTTGAGCACGAATACTTATGGAAGACACTTTCTGCATTCGGGCTTGGTGAAGGTTTTATTGCCAAGATAAAGGTTTTGTATTGTGACGCTGAAAGTATATTGAAGATAAATGGTGGTTTATGCTCTCCATTCAAGGTCCAAAGAGGAATAAGACAAGGCTGTGCTCTTTCAGGAATGTTGTATTCTTTGGCAATTGAACCATTATTGCATAAACTCAGAAACGTTCTTTCTGGTTTTAATGTACCCTTTTCTAATTCGAAGCTGTTATTATCAGCATATGCTGATGATGTAGCCGTGATAGTTAAAAATCAAAATGATGTTGATACCTTGATTAAAACTGCTACAGATTTTGGTAAGATATCATCAGCAAAAATTAATTGGAATAAAAGTGAAGCCCTTTTGTTGGGTAAATGGGTTAAGAGGCAGAGGCCTTCCTTTCCTCAAGGGCTACATTTAGTTGCAGGGGGTTTTAAGTATCTTGGGGTGTATCTAGGAGACAAGCAAATACAGCTGAAAAACTGGGAAGGTGTCCTTGACAAAGTCAAAGGGCGCCTTAATAGCTGGAAATGGTTGCTACCACAGATGTCGCATCGAGGGCTTATACTGATCTGTAATAATTTAGTGGCATCTTCTTTGTGGCATCGCCTTATCTGTATTGACCCTCCTCCAGGTTTGCTTTCCAACATCCAGGCAATAATAGTGGACTTTTTTTGGGATAAGCTGCACTGGGTACCCCAAAGGGGGGCAAGGTCTTGTCCACCTGTCAAGTAGAGTTGCTGCTTTTCGACTTCAGTTTCTCCAGAGACTACTTTATGGACCAACTGATTTGGTGTGGAGGCCTCTGGCATGTACTTTATTGCGGAAGTTAGGGGGTTTGGATTTGGATCTTTCTTTGTTTTTGATGGACCCAAAGAGACTGTCTTTCCAAAAACTTCCTTGTTTCTATTGTAGACTTTTTAAAGTGTTATCTTTGTTTATCATGCGGCCAAAAGTGAATTTTTTCAACATTTAGTTATTTTTATGTGACTTGTTACTGACAGTGAAGCATTTTAGTTACTGACTAATATTTGAAAGAACTTGATATTTCAAGGTTTATTTTAGTAGATCTATTGATTCTGATAAAATACATCAGTTAATAATCTTTTCGGTAACACTTTCAGTTAATAATCTTTTCAGTAATACTTTTGGTAACTGTGTTAAAGTGGTGTAATTAGCTGATAGAATATCTAATTCTTTCTTGTAAGAAATATACACATACACACACAAACATGCATGCACGCACACACATATTGTGTAATTCAAACCATCTCCAGATGATTGATCTAACAAATTGACTCAGATATATACATCAGTTAGTTTCCTGTTTCAATGTGTTTTGATCTCAATCATTCAGACCACCATCTCCAGTTCCCAGCTGTGTGTCCATGAAGACTGACATGTCCAAGGCTGATCTCCCCAATTTCAGCAGTGAACCAACTCCATCAGGCCAAAAGTGAATTTTTTCAACATTTATTATTTTTATGTGACTTGTTACTGACAGTGAAGCATTTTAGTTACTGACTAATATTTGAAAGAACTTGATATTTCAAGGTTTATTTTAGTAGATCTATTGATTCTGATAAAATACATCAGTTAATAATCTTTTCGTAACACTTTCAGTTAATAATCTTTTCAGTAATACTTTTGGTAACTGTGTTAAAGTGGTGTAATTAGCTGATAGAATATCTAATTCTTTCTTGTAAGAAATATACACATACACACACAAACATGCATGCACGCACACACATATTGTGTAATTCAAACCATCTCCAGATGATTGATCTAACAAATTGACTCAGATATATACATCAGTTAGTTTCCTGTTTCAATGTGTTTTGATCTCAATCATTCAGACCACCATCTCCAGTTCCCAGCTGTGTGTCCATGAAGACTGACATGTCCAAGGCTGATCTCCCCAATTTCAGCAGTGAACCAACTCCATCAGGCCAAAAGTGAATTTTTTCAACATTTATTATTTTTATGTGACTTGTTACTGACAGTGAAGCATTTTAGTTACTGACTAATATTTGAAAGAACTTGATATTTCAAGGTTTATTTTAGTAGATCTATTGATTCTGATAAAATACATCAGTTAATAATCTTTTCGGTAACACTTTCAGTTAATAATCTTTTCAGTAATACTTTTGGTAACTGTGTTAAAGTGGTGTAATTAGCTGATAGAATATCTAATTCTTTCTTGTAAGAAATATACACATACACACACAAACATGCATGCACGCACACACATATTGTGTAATTCAAACCATCTCCAGATGATTGATCTAACAAATTGACTCAGATATATACATCAGTTAGTTTCCTGTTTCAATGTGTTTTGATCTCAATCATTCAGACCACCATCTCCAGTTCCCAGCTGTGTGTCCATGAAGACTGACATGTCCAAGGCTGATCTCCCCAATTTCAGCAGTGAACCAACTCCATCAGGCCAAAAGTGAATTTTTTCAACATTTAGTTATTTTTATGTGACTTGTTACTGACAGTGAAGCATTTTAGTTACTGACTAATATTTGAAAGAACTTGATATTTCAAGGTTTATTTTAGTAGATCTATTGATTCTGATAAAATACATCAGTTAATAATCTTTTCGGTAACACTTTCAGTTAATAATCTTTTCAGTAATACTTTTGGTGACTGTGTTAAAGTGGTGTAATTAGCTGATAGAATATCTAATTCTTTCTTGTAAGAAATATACACATACACACACAAACATGCATGCACGCACACACATATTGTGTAATTCAAACCATCTCCAGATGATTGATCTAACAAATTGACTCAGATATACACATCAGTTAGTTTCCTGTTTCAATGTGTTTTGATCTCAATCATTCAGACCACCATTTCCAGTTCCCAGCTGTGTGTCCATGAAGACTGACATGTCCAAGGCTGATCTCCCCAATTTCAGCAGTGAACCAACTCCATCAGGCCAAAGGTGAGGTTTTCAGCATTTAGTTATTTTTATGTGACTTGTTACTGACAGTGAAGCATTTTAGTTACTGACTGATATTTGAAAAAACTTGATATTTCAAGTTTTTAAAATAGATCTATTGATTCTGATAATGTACATCAGTTAATAATCATTTTGGTTAGACTTTTGGTAACTGTTAAAGTGGTGTAATTAACTGACAGAATATCTAATTCTTTCTTGGAAGAAACACAAACACACACAAGCAGACATGCGCGCGCACACACACACACACACACACACACACACACACACACACACACACACATATTGTATAATTCAAACCATTTCCAGATGATTGATCTAATAAATTGACTCAGATAACACATCAGTTAGTTTCCTGTTTCAATGTGTTTTTGACTCATTCAGTTTATCTTTTTGACTCAATCATTCAGACCACCATCTCCAGTTCCCAGCTGTGTGTCCATGAAGACTGACATGTCCAAGGCTGATCTCCCCAATTTCAGCAGTGAACCAACTCCATCAGGCCAAAAGTGAATTTTTTCAACTTTCAGTTATTTTTATATGACTTGTTACTGACAGTGAAGCATTTTAGTTACTGACTGATATTTCAAGTTTTCAAGTTTTTTTTAAATAGATCTATTGATTCTGATACGTACATCAACGTACATCAGTTAATAATCTTTTCCATAACACTTTTGGTGACTGTGTTAAAGTGGTGTAATTAGCTGAAAGAATATCTAATTCTTTCTTGTAAGAAATACACACATACACACACAAACACGCATGCATGCACACACATATTGTGTAATTCAAACTATCTCCAGATGATTGATCTAACAATTTGACTCAGTTAGTTTCCTGTTTCAATGTGTTTTGATCTCAATCATTCAGACCACCATCTCCAGTTCCCAGCTGTGTGTCCATGAAGACTGACATGTCCAAGGCTGATCTCCCCAATTTCAGCAGTGAACCAACTCCATCAGGCCAAAAGTGAGTTTTTTCAACATTTAGTTATTTTTATGTGACTTGTTACTGACAGTGAAGCATTTTAGTTACTGACTGATATTTGAAAGAACTTGATTTTTCAAGTTTTTTTTAAATAGATCTATTGATTCTGATAAAATACATCAGTTAATAATCTTTTCGGTAACACTTTCAGTTAATAATCTTTTCAGTAATACTTTTGGTGACTGTGTTAAAGTGGTGTAATTAGCTGATAGAATATCTAATTCTTTCTTGTAAGAAATATACACATACACACACAAACATGCATGCACGCACACACATATTGTGTAATTCAAACCATCTCCAGATGATTGATCTAACAAATTGACTCAGATGTAGACATCAGTTAGTTTCCTGTTTCAATGTGTTTTGATCTCAATCATTCAGACCACCATCTCCAGTTCCCAGCTGTGTGTCCATGAAGACTGACATGTCCAAGGCTGATCTCCCCAATTTCAGCAGTGAACCAACTCCATCAGGCCAAAAGTGAATTTTTTCAACATTTAGTTATTTTTATGTGACTTGTTACTGACAGTGAAGCATTTTAGTTACTGACTAATATTTGAAAGAACTTGATATTTCAAGGTTTATTTTAGTAGATCTATTGATTCTGATAAAATACATCAGTTAATAATCTTTTCGGTAACACTTTCAGTTAATAATCTTTTCAGTAATACTTTTGGTGACTGTGTTAAAGTGGTGTAATTAGCTGATAGAATATCTAATTCTTTCTTGTAAGAAATATACACATACACACACAAACATGCATGCACGCACACACATATTGTGTAATTCAAACCATCTCCAGATGATTGATCTAACAAATTGACTCAGATGTAGACATCAGTTAGTTTCCTGTTTCAATGTGTTTTGATCTCAATCATTCAGACCACCATCTCCAGTTCCCAGCTGTGTGTCCATGAAGACTGACATGTCCAAGGCTGATCTCCCCAATTTCAGCAGTGAACCAACTCCATCAGGCCAAAAGTGAATTTTTTCAACATTTAGTTATTTTTATGTGACTTGTTACTGACAGTGAAGCATTTTAGTTACTGACTGATATTTGAAAGAACTTGATATTTCAAGGTTTATTTTAGTAGATCTATTGATTCTGATAAAATACATCAGTTAATAATCTTTTCGGTAACACTTTCAGTTAATAATCTTTTCAGTAATACTTTTGGTGACTGTGTTAAAGTGGTGTAATTAGCTGATAGAATATCTAATTCTTTCTTGTAAGAAATACACACATACACACACAAACACGCATGCACACACACACACACATATTGTGTAATTCAAACCATCTCCAGATGATTGATCTAACAAATTGACTCAGATATACACATCAGTTAGTTTCCTGTTCAATGTGTTTTGATCTCAATCATTCAGACTACCATCTCCAGTTCCCAGCTGTGTGTCCATGAAGACTGACATGTCCAAGGCTGATCTCCCCAATTTCAACAGTGAACCAACTCCATCAGGCCAAAAGTGAATTTTTACGAACATTTAGTTGTTTTTATTGGACTTGTTACTGACGATGAAGTATTGTAGTTAATGAATGATATTTGAAAAAAATTGATATTTCAAGTGTTTTTAAATAGATCTATTGATTCTGATTACGTACATCAGTTAATAATGTTTTCTATTGCAATTTTCCAGCCCATGTGAGTATACACACAGTTGCCAATGGGCCTGTTGTTTTGTATATCATAATCATTTAGACCACCATTTAAAAAATATTTACATCACACGAAACATACTTTCCAGTCACAATCCCTCAAACACACACAACACAAACTCAGCACAATCACTCCAACACACACAACACAAACTCATCACAATCCCTCAAACACACACAACACAAACTCATCACAATCACTCCAACACACACAACACAAACTCAGCACAATCACTCCAACACACACAACACAAACTCATCACAATCACTCCAACACACACAACACAAACTCATCACAATCCCTCAGACACACACAACACAAACTCATCACAATCACTCCAACACACACAATACAAACTCCAACTCGCAGCACAGGCTCACTCTGCTACATTAGCACTCATATTGTGTACATACTGTAACTGTGTTTTTGACTCAATCATTCAGACTACCATCTCCAGTTCCCAGCTGTGTGTCCATGAAGACTAACATGTCTAAGGCTGATCTCCCCAATTTCAGCAGTGAACCAACTCCATCAGGCCAAAAGTGAGGTTTTCAGCATTTAGTTATTTTTATGTGACTTGTTACTGACAGTGAAGCATTGTAGTTACTGACTGTTATTTGAAAGAACTTGATATATATATATATATATATATATATATATATATATATATATATATATATATATATATATATATATATATATATATAATCTATTGATTCTGATAATGCCAGTTAATCAGTTAATAATCTTTTCCGTAACACTTTATCATCATTAACTAGCATGTTATTAACATGCAAATTAGTAACATAGTAGCCATTTGTTAGTCACCTTATTCTGTATGACCATACTATGTCCAGGTGTGCAGTAGATATTTTCAGTATTTGACTATTCAACTACAATATTAGTGTCAGAAGTAAATATCATATGGCTTGACCTCAAACTGTTGTTAACCTCCATTTCTATGCAGCGCTGTGAGGACTGATCAGTCCAAATGTGGCGTGTGTGAGCAGGTACCGAGGGACCCAGTCATCACTACCACCTGTGCACACAGTTTCTGCAGGCAGTGCATCAGCAGCTACTGGGACCAGCCTGGACCACCAGGAGACCAAGCATGTCCCCAGTGTGGAAAGAAACCCAGAAGGAAACCTCCTTCAAAAGACTGCAACACAGCAGTCACAGGTATTAATAGCAGCAAGAGTGTCTTTCTGTTTTTATTTGCATATTCAGTGGAAACAATGTCAACAGACTCGTTTTCAAATTGTGATGATCTGTTTCCCAGTTTATGTAAGATGACTATCTGTCCATGCAGCCTCTACTCTGGTAATAAAACCATCCCTTCAATCTACACTTTGTTTCATACAGAGGGTTTGGCCATTCGGTAGTGAGAAACAATTACATGCTGAAGGTGTTGGATTGGATTAGCATTGGATTAGCCCTTGACAGCTTGATAGCACCCTAGCTCTCCATTCACAATGCCTCCCTCTGATTGGACCTGGTAAAAATGCCACAAGCTCAGTGGGATCAAATCCAGACTAGAATTGTAGGGAGATGGTGATTGAGTGGAAGTGCATAGGTAGGCATGGCCAGGCTATGCAGCTTCTAAAATCACAGATGAACGTCTCATTTAAATCAACCAACCACACATTGAAGCAGCTAAACTATAGTTCATGTGGAATATTTTTGGCTTTGAGTTGGCTTGAATGAAGCTTTGTATTCACTCACACTTGATAATTCTCACCCTAACCTCCATGGATATCTGGACAATGTGGCGCTTAGGCGTTTCAGTTGCCTCTTCATATTCTGTTGCTGTTTACAAGGTTATTTTGAAAATAAAAGTATTGCACAAAAGATCTTTATAGCACCACATATTACATTGCTTTTCTGATTCATTGTCTGATTCAAGTGTCATTCTTTTGCTTGTTTGATTGTTAATCATAACACATTAAAAATACTTTCTTGAACGTAATATTAATAGGTTACATTCTTGAATTTTTGTGAATTATGCACAGGTGATGGGGTCCTGAAAAGCGTTATGCACAATCATAAAGCCAGTTTGAAGAAGAGGTTTGAGAACATATCTGAAGGTATCATGAAACCAGGAGCTGAGACGCTCCTCAACAAGATCTACACAGAGCTCTACATCACAGAGGGAGAGAGTGAAGGGGTGAATAAGGAACATGAGGTTTGGCAAGTAGAATTGGCATCCAGAGCACAAACCACAGAAGACACACCAATCGACTGTAATGACATCTTCAAGCCTTTACTTGGACAGGAAAAGCACATCAGAACTGTGATGACTAAAGGAGTTGCTGGTATTGGTAAAACAATCTCAGTACAGAAGTTCATTCTTGATTGGACAGATGGGGTAGCCAATCAGAATTTAGACTTCATATTTCCACTTTCTTTTCGTGAGCTGAATTTGGTCAGGGGTGATCAGTATAGTTTTCACAGGCTTCTGCTAGACTTCCACCCTGAACTGAGAGAGCTGGATGGTGAAGAATACAAACACTGTCAGATTGTTTTCATCTTTGATGGGTTGGATGAAAGTCGATTACCACTGAATTTCCAACAGAATGTCTTATTGTCTGATGTGAATATAACATCATCATTGGATGTTCTGATGACAAGCCTCATTCAGGGAGAGCTCCTTCCTTCTGCGTTCATCTGGATAACCTCACGGCCAGCAGCAGCCACTCAAATTCCTGCCAAGTACATTGATCGGGTAACAGAAGTTCGAGGGTTCAATGACACACAAAAGGAAAAGTACTTCAGGAAGAGAATCCGTAATAAAAGTCAGGCCAACGAAATCATCTCACACATTAAGGCATGCAGGAGTCTCCACATCATGTGTCACATTCCAGTCTTCTGTTGGATTGCAGCCACTGTACTTCAGCAGATACTCCAACAGGACAGCACCCAGGAAATCCCCAGAACACTGACTGAGATGTTCATACACTTTTTACTCATCCAGACTATCAGAAAAGATCAGAAGTATAAAAGTGGTAAACAGAAAAATTACGAAGAACAGGAATCATATGGTGTTACAATGAAGTTGGCAAAATTGGCTTTCAAAAATCTACATAACGGCAATGTCATGTTTTATGAAGAAGACCTAAAAGAGAGTGGTATTGATGTCTGTCAAGCCTCAGTGTACTCTGGCATGTGCACTGAGATCTTTAAAGAAGAATCAGTTTTTCACCACAAGAAGGTTTATTGCTTTGTGCATCTGAGTATACAGGAGTTTCTGGCAGCGTTTCATGTCTTTGTCTGTTACAGCTGTCAGACGGAGAACTTGGGTACATTTTTCTGCTGGGAAGACTCACTAAAGTTGGTGGTATCCAAGGTTTTGGAAAGTAAGACTGGACACTTGGATCTTTTCCTTCGCTTTCTTATGGGCATATTACTGGAGAACAATCAAAGACTTCTGCAAGGTCTACTGACCCACATACATAACAGCTCAGACAGCATCACGAAAATCTGTCAGTATATTAAGGAGCTCAACAAGGAGAATCTCTCTCCTGAAAGATGCATCAGTCTTTTAGAGTGTTTGTCTGAAGTGAATGATAATTCCATACATGACGAAGTCATGCAGTTTCTCGAAACACCTAACAGCTTCAAACAGAAGTTGTCTCCTGCTCACTGCTCAGCACTGGCCCACATGCTTTTGATTTCTGAGGAGGTGATGGATGAGTTTGACCTGAAGAAATACAACGTATCAGATGAGGGACGCAGGAGACTGATCCCAGCCCTGAGGTGCTGCAGAAAAGCACTGTGAGTTTCTCCATTTAAAGCTAATGTATGTAGAGGAGACATAGAATGGAAAAACATTTTTTCCTTGGCTTTGATGAATTAGGAGAAGTTGTGCATGGCCAAAGAGCTCTCATGAACATGAGACATGGTTGTGCTCTCCTTTTTATGGAAATCATGAACTTAGAAATAGCCACTAAAACATGGGTGAATTAGATCAAAGCCTACACGTGATGCCAAATAGCTCAATGCAATTGTAGTTCAAATGTGATTGCTAAAGAGGGCGCCATTTATCCAAAAGGCCTATTTTAGTATCCAGCCACTTGGATTTATTTTTGATAAATTAAAGTTGAATATATTCAATTTTAACTGCAGAGAACAAGGTACAATACTCATCCATTCATCCATTTTATGTCCCCTGTAAAGACACAAAATGGTATGTTGAGCCGTCTTAGTGTTTTAAAAATAGCTTTTTGGATGTATGTGGCCAAGTGCCCTGGGCACGTTCATTGAGAGCCATTTGATTGTAAACTGGAAAGCCAATTACATCTTTTTATTTGAATTCTTACTTATTTATTCATTTATATTTGTCACTTCAGAATCAGAATGCATACATTTGAAGTATTAAAAGGATTGTCCCTCTCAGATAAATGTAATACACCCCACAAATGTCCGCAGTGTGAAGATCGATATATGAAATCTGTTGGTTAACCCAGTGGATTGAATTAAACATGGTGTAGTTTGTACTATCTGTGGTTACAAATGTTTGTAGCATAGTAAAATGTGTAAAAATGTGCCTTCTTTTGCTATTTACTAGACTTGTTGGGTGTAAACTCAACAAGATGTCCTGTGAAACAGTGAAGAGAGCTCTGCAGTCTGCTAACTCCTTGATACACCTAGACCTGAGTTGCAATCCCCTTGGAGATTCTGGAATTCAGGTTATTTCTGCTGCACTTATACATTCACACATTCCTCTGCAGGTATTGAGGTGAGTTCATTTCATTAAGTTGACTCTATATATACATTACATTTACATTTATGCATTTAGCAGACGCTTTAATCCAAAGCGACTTACAACTCGTCAACTATCAAGTGTCAAGCAACTCAGGGTTAAGTGCCTTGCTCAAGGGCACAATGGTGGCAGCTGGGATTCGAACCCACAACTTTTCAGGCTACTTGCAAGCTAGCCAGATTCCTTAACCACTACGCCACCACCTGTAGCGTAGTGGTTAAGCTGTGCTGTATGAGCAGTACAGCACAGCTACTGTCCCATTAATTTTCTGTCCTAATTCTTATTTCAGCAAATTGTTCTTCAGACAAGTCTGTCCCCTATCTGTGCTGTAAAAAAACAAACTAAAAAAGCACAGGGCTTGTTGTAATTAGTGCTGTCTCAAAAAATCTAAACATTTCAAATAAATTAACATACACAGGTGCTATTTAATTCACTGTTGTATTGCAACCTTTTGTTACTTTCTGAAGCTATTTTATAGCTCTGCTTATTGTCATATGCTGTCTGTTGTTGAACAGATTTAAATAGTAATTTTTTTATTATCTTGTGACTGCTAAATGCTTAAATGTAAATGTAAATGACATCTCATGTCAGGATGTATGTGCTGAGATAGCTGTCCTGCAATTTCCTGTGCAATAAACACCAAGCTACATAACCATCTTTACTCAACATACTTTGTGTTACAGCCTTGGTGACTGTCAACTTAGTGATTATTCCTGCTCAGTGGTGGTCTGTGTCCTACAGTCAGCGAACTACCTTATAGAGCTCGACATGAGCCACAACGACATTGGAGACTCTGGTGTCCAAATTCTCACAAACAATTTGGCTAATCCTCATTGTAAACTACAAACATTAAGGTTGGTGTTTTGTCTTCATTTTTTTTTTTTTGTAAATATAACACTTTGGAGAATGGATAAAATAGTATAAGGAAGTCTTCCAAAATCCATGATCCTAATTTTTTAGTTTTATATTTAAGGAAATTCTGTTTGGAAAACCTACACATGTTAGCACATTAGCACTGTACCATACAATAACTCATGGTCACTGGTGTAATATAAATAATGTTAGCACATTAGCACTGTACCATACAATAACTCATGGTCACTGGTGTAATATAAATAATGTTAGCACATTAGCACTGTACCATACAATAACTCATACATAATTGCTGCCAGTAGTGCCAAAAAATATATGTTCGGGAAATTCCAGAAAAAAAAAAAACGTTTTGTCACATTCGCAGCACCAGTAAAATTCCTTGGTATTTGTATGATAAGAAAGATTACGTGAAACATTTTTTAAGTAAAGGCCAGCTCAAACCAAAGATTCACAACCAGCTTCTAAATTCTAATTTTAAAAAACAGCAACTTGCTGAGACGCAATATAACAACTTGCAATGGAATCATAGCAACGTCCAGATAGCAACAACTCGCAATGGTACCATAACAATATCCAGATAAACTAGCAAGCTGGCTAGCATTCTAAAACCTTGAAACTGTAATTTGACATGAATCCTTAGCGACGGCCTGAAACTGCTTGCAACAACACTAAATGTTTGATTCGCACCGCCACGCAACTCCTGTCTAAAATGGCCTTGTCTTGTCGTGAATCTTCGGTCTGAATTGGCCTTAAGTTCTACAGTCAAAAAGAGCTAATCCATGCATTCATTCCCATCATACCATACTATGGCATTTTATTGGTGTTATGGATGTGACCAATAAATATATTATTATTATTATTATTATTATTATTATTATTATTATTATTATTATTATTCCAAACAAATGTATTACATGTTTATGGAAACAGTCACATCTCTGTCTCTTGCCCTCTTCCCTCACTTTGTGTCTCCCACTTAGGCTGTCTGGTTGTCTCATCTCAGAGAAGGGTTATATGTGTCTTGCTTCAGCGCTGACCTCAAACCCCTCCCATCTGAAATATTTGGATTTGAGCTTCAATCATCCTGGAGAATCAGGACTGAAGCTGTTATCTGCTAGACTGAAGGATCCTGTCTGTAAATTGGAGACACTTGTGTATGTTAAGATCATCTTGCTCATACAATACATTTGCAGTCATTACAAAATCTATTAGAACTATGCATTGAGGTCACTTTTGGTGTCCCAGTATGTATAGAGTATGTATAGCTTCAAGTGTTCATGGGTTAATTATTTTCTTGATGCACACTAAATCTCTCTCTCTCTCTCTCTCTCTGTCTCTCACTTTCTTCTTTTTTCTCAGTATGGATCACTGTGCAGAAATCAGACTCAGACCAGGTGTGCAGAAATGTAAGTCCACAGGTGTAATAGAAATTTACAGTAGTCGATGAGAGGCTTTCAGCATGGCTTGCACTTGATTATGTGTGTGTGTGTGTGTGTGTGTGTGTGTGTGTGTGTGTGTGTGTGTGTGTGTGAGGGGGGTTATTATGGAATGTGTTAAAGCAGCTCTTACTCCTCTCTGGTCTATAGATGCCTGTGAGGTCACACTGAACCCAAACACTGCCAACAACAAACTCTACCTGTCTGAAGACAACAAAAGGGCGACATGTGTAAGTGAGGAGCAGCCGTATCCTGACCACCCAGAGAGATTTGATGACTGGCTTCAGGTGTTGTGTGGAGAGGGTCTGTCTGGACGCTGCTACTGGGAGGCTGAGTGGAGTGGGGATGGAGCTCGTATAGCTGTGGCCTGTAAAAGCATGAAGAGGAAATTGCGTAACAATGACAGCTTGGTAGGACGCAATGACAAGTCCTGGACTCTGGACTGCTCAGCTGACAATTACTCTGCCTGGCACAATGATGACCGCACTATGATACCTGCCCCCTCCTCCGGCTCCAGAAGAGTAGGAGTGTATCTGGACTGGCCGGCCGGCACTCTGTCCTTCTACAGTGTCTCCTCTGACACACTCACACACCTGCACACGTTCCACTCCACATTCACTGAGCCCCTCTATCCAGGGTTTAGGATTACATATGTTGACTCATCAGCCTGCCTTTGTCAGGTCACATGAGTCCACAAGCATATTTAAGAAACTGCAGTCAGCCCGTCGGAATATAGAAACGATATACTAATTCAAAATAAAACAGCGGCCTATAAAACTTTCATATGCCAGAATTTCCCTAGATATGAAACCAATAAATGTCTTTAGTTAAAGTATTAATATACCGTGGTTTCCATGAAAGATGTGCTCACTGTGCTTTCATTTTTTGTTACAACTGATAGAATAAACTAATTGATTGAGACTCTTTAGGTGTGATGATTCTTTCCTATTTGTTAATGTGATAGTTAAGAGGTAATGGTTTTGGTAACAAACATGGTAATGAATTGTCAGCTTAATTTTCAGTAATGTACCAGAGACGACTAACCGTGTGTAAGAGAGAGTGAGTGGGGCGGAACCAGTCCAGCCAGATCTCTGGATAGTGTAGGGAGCATCTCAGCAACCAGGAAATGGATTAAAATCATAAATACTTTAAAATACATGTGGTATGTAACATTTCAAATATTACATCTAATGTTCATAATGTAATAAACATAACTAACATAAATAACTACGTGTGTTGAAACCAAATTTGATACATGGACGCATTATCCCATTCTGAGGATGGAACAATAATATGGTGACCTTTGACCTCTAGGGGTCAACTTTGACTTTGAAAAAGCGGTTTTGGCTAGGAAAAGCATGTTTGAGCTGCTTCAGACATGTATTTCATAGGTTTTTAACTTTTTAACTAGTTTCTCTACAATGAGTGGTAAATTTGTAACTGGCAGCCATTTTGAAATATGTCTCAATGTCTCTATGATTTTAGCTGACAGACACACAGCCATCCATCTCCAGGACCCAGCTTTGTGTCCATGAAGACTGATTGGTCAAACGGTGCTTTTCCAAATTTCAGTCATGAACCAGTTTCATTATATCTAGTGAGTTATCAGTCTTTAGTTTATTTCAGTGTTGTCGCTCACACACATCTGTCTTACTTGCAAGATCATAGTGTCATACAACAGACAAATATGCTATGTAGTGACACTAACGTTTTAATGTTTCTTTGTAGTTCTAGTCGGCTAACACACAGACCTCCATCTCCATAACCCAGCTTTGTGTCCATGAAGAGTGATTGGTCCAAAGGTGCTGTTCCCAATTTCAGTCATGAACCAGTTTCAACTAAAGTGAGTTATCATGAGTAGTGTGAGTAGTTAGTATGCGAGTAATCAGCCTTTAGTTGGGAAAATAATGACATATCAGTGTCACACACACATGCACACACACACGCACGCACACACACATTTGACCTGTTTTAATTGGAATATGGTGATTGGAAACCAAAAAACACACACAGAGATTCACATATACACAATGTATGCTCATTATTATAATTATATAAATATATAATTATTATAATGCACAGGTATAATTATAAAATATAATTATGGTGCACATATATATTTTTTTCTGCTCTCACTACAAGTCTGTAGACATTCTGCCTCCTCTCTTGGATGATGAGCACACAGTAACACGTTTAAGGAAGACACAATTAGCAAAGATGGCCGTATAATTGTTGTTGTTGATGATGCTGTAGTGTAGTGAGAAATCCAGTCAACATCTGCATTTTATGTTAAATTGTTTTGTACACTGTAAAAGCCTAACTGCTTTTGCATTAATTACAAACTGTCTTTGCAACACATCAGTCAAGGGAATTCAAAAAGGAACAAAGACTGCGAAAAGCTGGTACCAGATACTGGTACCACAGCGTGAAAATGAACAACAGAAACTCATAAAGAATCACATAGAGTTAAATACAAGTAGAAATTAACCAAGTCAGGAACAATAATGCACAAGCAACTCCATACAATGTTGCAGACTAGAGATAGCCTGACAAGCCAGCCTACAACATCAAAATGTATAGTCTGATGTATGGCCGATTGGTGGAATCTGTGTTTGTCTTTCAAACTGCCTCTGCACACAATAGGTAGCCTGATAAGCTACAGCTAGGGTACATCTAAGCGGCTCTCTACAAGGGCGACCAAACTTAGGAGAACAGCTACTTAGGCCCTATGGTTAGAGTCTAACCGTACCTGCATAGCAAAACCATTTGCTACCGCTAGGGCATGTCTAGATTTCTAGGCTGGACAAGAGATGAATGCATGCATGTATAGTAGTTCTAGTTGCAGTCATTTCAGGTGGGTCACAAGTGGGTGAACTATTGAAATGTTGAGTGTATTCTTTGAATAAAAAATATTTTATGTAATTCATCTGGCAAGAGTCTGATTTGCATCTCATTTGCAAAATTGACGAACAGTAACAGTTTATATTTGAATAGACTGATGTCTGCTTGTTTTGACTGGTATGACAGTCTAATTTATCCAAAGACAATATTAGAATATATGTACACAAGCACACAAAACAGAATAGAAACTAGTGTGGTCAGTACAGCACACAACACAGAACAGAAACTAGTGTGGTCAGTACAGTGGTTCTGAATGAAAACCCTGACCACATCCATTAAGCTTTTATTAGATCTCCAGTAGCACTGTTCCTGTGAATAAGGAACATGAGGTTTGGCAAGTAGAATTAGCCTCCAGAACACAAACCACAAAAGACACACTAATCAATTGCAATGACATCTTCCAGCCTCTGCCTGGACAGGAGAGACACATCAAAACTGTGATGACAAAAGGAGTTGCTGGCATTTTCTGTGCAGAAATTCATTCTTACTTGGTTTGCAAAAATGCATGTTCTATTTGTGTGTTTGTTTGAGTGGTACCTGCCACTCCCCATATTCTAATGAGGATCTTTGTCCAATTGTCTGCAATTGTCTTGTCAGATGCCTGTGAGCTCACATTGGACCCAAACACAGCATTCAGATCTCTCTCTCAGGTGTTGTGTGTCAGGTGTTGTGTAGAGAGGCTCTGTCTGGACGTTGCTACTGGGAGGCTGAATGGTGTGGACATGGGGTTGGGATTGCTGTGGCCTATAAAAGCATCAGTAGGAAACTGCCGTTGGCTAGCAATCACCTGGGACATAACTACAAGTCCTGGCATACCTCTCCCCTATGCTCATTCCAACCGAATTGGAGTGTCCCTGGACTGGTCAGCTGGAATTCTGTCCTTCTACAGTGTCTGTCCTGACGGACTCATCCTGTTGTACACGTTTCACTCCAAATTCACTCAACCCCTCTATCCAGGGTTTAGGTTTTTGTCTTATAATTCCTCTGTATCCCTTGTATACTAGCCTGGACACATAAACTAAAGAATAGAAGATGTGCTGCACCTGCCCAGTAACGCAGATGTCTTCATTGGTTGAGCAAAAGTCTCTAGATGTAATTGCATTTCATGTGATACACAACCAGTAAAGGTATTGGGTGAACCAGTGTCAAATCAGGACACTTTCATACATCACTGACATAGATTTTCATCGGTTCAAAACCAGTGGTGACATCTGATCCTTTCACACGAAACGTCACAGTGTTTTATATCAAAATTAAAAGGGAGCAAGAACACCTGGTTGTAGTGGACTTTTTTCTTTCATTTGTCTATGATCTTTGTCCTGCTCCCAGAAAGTGCGAGCTTTTAACCTTACATTTCAAAATTTATTAAGCTTGACAAGTCAGGGTAAAGCATTCACTGTCTATAAAACTTTCTTGCAACCTGTAATGTATCAAGTATGACAGCAACAAGTGTCAGTAAAAAGAGAACTTTATAATAAATATAGACCATTGTTTAAAAAATAAAAATATGGATATACTGTAGATGGGTATTGTTATGCCCAGGAACCAAACCGGGTTCTCCCTGGTCAAAGTCTGCAGACAATCCACTAGACCACTGAGCCAACAGGAAAGGACTCAAATGCGGCAGCAAAAGGAATTTAAGTTGAGGCATTTTATTCCAAAAGTTCAAAACACAGAGGATCCAGAAAGTAAAAACAAACTTAAGTCAGTTTTAGAGTAAATCCAAAAGTTCAGTGTCTTAATGAGGCATGGGTCAAAACTAAGGTAGTCCAAAACAGGCAACAAAATCCACAATGGAGAAAACAGAGAGAAAACCAGAGGCCAAGTATTCAGAGAACAGTAACATGCAAACAGAGAGTTCAACGTAACACAACGACTTAGAGGGATTTCGCTGCAAAGACTTTAAACACTCTGAGAAAATTGGCAAACAAGGAGCGCACATGACCCAATTAACAAGGTACAGGTGAAAATGATCAAGACATCAACTAACACAAAATAACATTGCAGGACAAAAACTAGATTTAGCGACATCTAGTGGTAGGCTCATGAAAAAAGGTCCATAGTGTAACAGGTATTGATTTGTTTACACTTATGGGCAATAAACTTGTAAACAAGTGTCAATAGGAGTGTTAGTGTCAATATAGACACACACACATACACGCGCACACACACACACAAGTATGCATCTGCATTGAAGAGTGTTAGTGTCAATATAGACACACACACACACACATGCACACGCACACGTACATGCACACACACACATACACGCGCACACACACACACACACAAGTATGCATCTGCATTGAAGAGTGTTAGTGTCAATATACACACACACGCACACACACATACACACACACGTATGCATCTGCATTGAAGAGTGTTAGTGTAAATATAGACACACACACACACACACATATACACGCACACTCACATACACAAGTATGCATCTGCATTGAAGAGTGTTAGTGTCAATATAGACACAAACACACATGCACACGCTCATGTACATGCACAAACACACACACACACACACACACACACACACACACACACACATATGCATCTGCATTGAAGAGTGTTTGTGTCCATATAGACACACACACACACACACACACACACACTCGCACACAAAGAAAAAAAAACATTTCAAATAAATGTATACAACAGATTCATATATACTGTATTCTGTGAGGGCTCATTCATGACTGTTGCCTCACATGCACAGGACCTGACCTTGACCTGTTTGTATACTGATCTCAACAGGACCTGACCTGACCTTGACCTGTTTGTATACTGATCTCACAGGACCTGACCTTGACCTGTTTGTATACTGATCTCACAGGACCTGACCTTGACCTGTTTGTATACTGATCTCAACAGGACCTGACCTTGACCTGTTTGTATACTGATCTCAACAGGACCTGACCTTGACCTGTTTGTATACTGATCTCAACAGGACCTGACCTTGACCTGTTTGTATACTGATCTCAACAGGACCTGACCTTGACCTGTTTGTATACTGATCTCAACAGGACCTGACCTTGACCTGTTTGTATACTGATCTCAACTGCACCTGACCTTGACCTGTTTGTATACTGATCTCACAGGACCTGACCTTGACCTGTTGTATACTTGAGATTGTATACTGATCTCAACAGCAGCAGGTTGTCCACCTCTTCAGGTTAGTGTGCGCTTTACCTCACTGTGTTTTAACTGTGTACTGTGTGTGTCTCACTATTTTTTTTACCCTGACTTGTAAAGCTTAATAAATGAGTGTGAATATGAGAATATGAGTGGATATGAAATGTATGTCCTAGTTTAGCCAGTTGCAAGTAGCAGAACAGAAAGACGACTTCAGATTTAGGAAAAACAATGAGTGCAGCCTATTTAACATTGTCAAAGTAGGACTTGTGTGCTAGCAATCAAATGATAAGGTGTTTTAAGGTCTACTAAGTGTTAATTTCTTAATACCTCAAACAATATGTGTCAATCTAAATGATACTGTCACAGAATATCACAAATGCTCTAAAAATCTACATAACCATTATGTTGGAAATGCTTTGAATCTGTGAATGTAACATAAGGTATTCACATGTCAGTGTCAGTTGAAGGGAAATCCTGCATGTAAATTATGCTAAAAATCCCCTGTGGTTGTTTGGCTGGTTTTAACACTTGACGAGATTCGGATTGCTGTGTGAGAAACTTCCTCATGAAACTTAATACCACAGATTGGTACTGGTAATGCTACTTTAATGTCCCACCAAGGCTTCAGCACATCCATGGAACACACAGAGATAGATAGATAGATAGATAGATAGATAGATAGATAGATAGATAGATAGATAGATAGAATGAGAGAGAAAGAGAGAGACTTGTGGGGAAGAAAGAGTTAAACCTTCATGACGGTAATGTTAGCTGTCATATCAGGGCATCTTAAACTATACAAGTTCAGCCAGTTCTTCACGCAGTGCAGGGTGCTCAGTGTGTGAGCTACAAGGAAACAGATTTCAGAACTACAAACAAACTCAAGACATACTGTAAGTTATTTCATTAATACTGTTAATGTTAATACTGTTAATGTTCATTGTTCATTACTTTTACCATTACCATATATGTTACAGTGGCTGAATTCAGGAGTGTATTTATTATAGGTTTATGATTAACAAAATACTTAAAGGAAAGGAAGTAACAAAATACAACATTATGTAGTTTTTGATGTAAAACTAGTGGACTAGACTAGAATAAGACGAGTCTTATTTACACTGCTTAAACCTGCTAATTGGTGTCTGATGGCAATACAGTCAAGGCATTTCAGGATGTGTGTCAGGGGTAGGGGTCTGACATGTGCTTTGGTGTGTTGTATTGTGTTTAAAAAACAAAAGAGAAACTTGTTGCCACAGGTAAACAAAGCTGACAATATTTGTCTCATTATGTAATGATGCAGAATTCTTCTGTTTAGATTTGTAGAGGTCTGCTGCTAGGATGAGCATCTCTCAGGAGAGAGAGGAGGCTGCAAGTCACACAACACTCAGACCAGAGGATGATATACACAGCATTGAAAATATGAAGAATGCAAATGACATGAACAGGTGTGATGTGTTGTCTTTGTGAGAAGAGCCAATACATTCTTATATACATGTACTGTATATATGCATAAAAACCCTTCCCTATCCAAATGCACAGGACAGAAGACATAGGGTTTGACACTGGCC